>DVZL01008568.1:0-10183 GCA_018236625.1 Lasaia peninsularis | reverse complement strand
TTCTATTTTTAGTATTTGTTGTTATGGCGGCAACAAAAATACATCATCTGTGATTATTTCAGCTCTATAGCTATCACGGTCATGAGATACAGCCTGGTGACAGATAAACAGACAGACAGCAGAGTCTGAATCATAAAAATTATAAAGATTGGCAAAAATATCCCTTTACAGAACGGCGCACAGAGTTATCTATACATTATATGTGCGCTGCACAATGGGTTTGTCTATGTTTAATAGTATGAAGAAACTTGTCGAAAAAACTGTAGAGATGAGTGAAAATTTAGTCGCAAAGTATTAATCAGAACGTCGCAACTCACAAAGTCAAATTTACGACGCAGTTATTGTAGTAAAATTATTTATACAATTTGTACCTATAGTAGAATATTTTTAGATTTTTTTATTCACCAGCCTTGTACAATTTCATATAAGAGTGGAACAATCTAAAAATCTAAAATAATAATAATATAATATATCATATCTAATCTAATCACTACTACGGTGATTCAATGAATATTTTATAAATTAAGCTGGTTATTTAATTTCAAGTTCCAAGAACGCTCCTAAGGGGTCTACCTAAAGCAGCTTCTCCGTTAAACATACACAACCCCTGTGCGACCCTGATTAAACAAACGAGATAAGCAAATAAGTCTCCAAAGGCCAGTGAAATAAAGTGCGAATGTTAAGGTTTAAATGATATGGTCAAAGAAAGAACACTGACATTTCATTACTGAGTCAATTGGGTTTTTTTCAAAGCCGCAGTGTCAAGGTTTTCAACGACTTATATTAACATATTATATTTTTTTCAATTTGAAAGGTTATAATTTATTATTATTATTACTAACCGACTATTGTTAAATAGAGAACAAGCGGCTCTCAGACAAGAGTCAAGCACCGCCTATATAATCGCAAGTGCGTCGCTGTTGTACGACCACGATCTTAGGCGATGTATGCAACACTACCGGCTACTCAGCTAAACAGCACGGAACGTGAAAATAAAATGTATTGACGTTTTGACAGCAGGAGTGGCTCCACCCAAATTCCTGCACAGCATTCAACCGCCCAGTCGTAACTACCTAAATTAATTTTACTAGATTATTAATAGCGTGCGATGTGGTTGCCACATCCTGACACCGACAAGTTGTAATCCTTTAGAAGCAGGTTTAAAAGCATTCCTTCCCACCTCCCTTTCTATACCATCCCTGCGCTCGTCAGGTGAAGTAGTTCGCATAAATATGTGAATATTTTAAAACGTAAATTCGATAGAACCTTTGAAATGGATATTACCTAAAAAACGTTTGAATGTTTTGCTCAGAATGCTAGCAATATTTATATGGTAATATGGATGGATTTGCATTATTGTCTAAGAGCTCACAATAGATTAGCAGTAAGCATTTTTTACTGTGTTAGTAAATTAATTGCTAGCTAGGGGTTTCAAAAAGTTTTGTAATTATTTCAAAACATTTTGCTATTTACCTATATAAACTATATGTTTAGAAAATGTATTTCTTTAATAAAAAAATGATACCATGTAGTTTTTAAACCATTCTACATACACGTAATATACAAATATTTAACTAGTTCTTCTGCATTATTACTTACAATGCAAGTATCCGTATGAATAAGTTAGAATGCAAAAGTTAGCCATATTAATACTATTTTCCTTCGTTACGGTACTGTGGAGGTTCCATTGTCGTAATCTTTACTAGCCATTCCATTATCAAATGTTGTATTTAAAAATGGAATATATTAAATTTTTTTATAGAATAGCATCAAATCGAGTTTTTAGAGTGAAATATGAAATGATTTATTAATATGTAAAATCATAATCTCAAATAAATATTTCAACATAGGATAATAAACAAGACAATCACCATTTTCAAGAAGTATCATGCCCATGAGATGTTGAAGGCGCGGATGATCTATAAATTACCTACATTCCCCAAATGAGTTAGAGAAACTTAAAGATCCCATCGGGGCTTGTTTTTCACACACAACCATACGATACCATCTTGACAGCAACATACCCAAAAAGAGTACTTTTTAGGGTCCCTACCATATTAGGTACTCAGACTTCGCTGTAAGTCTCTCTGTCTGTCATTAGGCTGTATTGTATCTCTTGAACTGCGATACCTAGACAGTAAAATTTTTACAGGTGATGAATTTCTGTTCCTACTAAGACAACAAATATTAAAAAAAACAGAATTAAGTAAATATTTAAGAGAAATACGACAAACGTATTTTTTTTCCAATTATTTCCCGACAACCAATAATGCTTATGCATATTGATCATATTAAAATCCGTGTTTTTGTTGAGATAAATGGTCTATTTTTTTAATATTTTGAATTTAGTTAGGTATATTTAGTAATGATATTATCACTCAAAAATCAATCGAGCAAGTTATGTACTAATTTATATATTTTACTAAAAATATCTAAGACAGATTAATCTCAGATAATTTTTATTTTATTCTTTTTAATTATTCTATTATGAAGGCAATCTCGAATCGGATTGAATAAACGTAATAAAAACAAACACATACAAAACAAGGTAAAATATTATTATGCCTTACGATTTCTATTTAAAAATAATTTAAAAACTACACGTAATTTGTAACGAGCTCTTGGTGTATGTTGACATGAATTATTCAAAGGAACATGTATTGTTTACTAACGGATTCTAGTATGGATTGAGGCATTGCCAATAAAATTAAAAAATATCAAAATTCTGACCGGGGAGTAATGAAATATCTGTTTTAGGAAACAAAAACAATTAAGAAATAGTTTCATGTCCTTCACCGTGCGTCCTTTTCTGCGGACACACGCTGCGATTTTTGTTTCATATATATAGCTTCCACAGGACCACGTGTTGTCTGTCTACGTACAATGTTAAATCACAATGGAGAGACAAATGTTTCAGTAACAAATAATCTCTGTTTCAGGGAATTAACAATCGTTAGTTTTCAACACCATAATTAAATGTAGCAATTAAAGAATTTTAAAATTGGAAGTATTTCCGACAAAGTATCATTCATTCCCTACTACAAGCTAGAATTTTCAAACTACTTCTGCCTCTTCATCCTCGCTTTATCCCGTGCTATATCAGGCTAGCTGTGTCCGCGACTTCGTCCGCGTTTTTATATAATTACTTTATTTTATACATTTCTAAAATAAAAGTAGCCTAAGCCGTTCCTTATTAAATTAGCTTTCTGCCAGTGAAAGTCCCGTGAAAATCGGTTAAGTCGTTCCAGAAATTAGTGGGTACAAACAGACAGACAAAAATTCTAAAAAATATTGTTTTTATATACATTTACCTTGTAAATATACATATACACTTAGTAAAAAGCTGTTATTTTAATATGACATACAGACACTCAAATTTTTTTATTTGTATAGATGATATAGCTGTCTGCTACCTAATCTAGGAGATTATACTAGGACACCTGTACACAGAGTGACTCCCATCTGACACAACCCAGGAGGGAAACTAGATTAGCTCGAATTAAATTCACGACTCAAGGTTTCCCGACGATGTTTTTTATTCACCGTGAGAAAACTCAGAAAATGTACTTATGTTAAAAACATAATTGGTGTATATGGTATATAGCAGCATGGCTTTGAACCTGATCTACCGGAATGGACGTCCGAGCGCACTAACTACCGACACTTCTGACGACTACTTTATTATATTTCCTCCTTAATTATACGCCAAGATTCAGTGAAATCCGTTTAGTGGTGTTGTCTGTGTGTACATGAGCCTTTCAATAATCTTTTTTTCCTTTATATATTTAGAAAAGATTCCGTGCGTTAGAACATGCGATGCCTCGCATGCGATTTTTTAAAATTTCATCTCAGTTATTACGAAATAGACAAGAAAACATATACAGTATCTTATTTGATTTGTAAATGTAAAATACTTCATCTGTATCTAGTCTTGTTTTTTTAAACAAAAAGCATCAAATTTATGAGCATGCTTTTTATAGTAGGTACTATAAAACATTGAAACAGATTGTTTTTAAAGGAATTGAAACATTTAAAATAGGAGGTATTATTATTTCTATTCGTATTTATCTACGGATGCTTGCAGCAATTCCTTTACTAATTATAATTTATTAAATATTTAAAAAAATAAATACTTTTTTTCCTTCGACCCAAATGTTGGCAACTTCTGAACGTTTGTTTACATAATTTATACCTTCTCGTGACAGATAGTATACCTTGAAGCTGGAATGTTTGGAGAGTATATTATACTCTTTCTCCAAAGACGGATTGGTTAAGTTATTGAAACTGAAGAACAGAATTGAAGCTTCCAATTGGTGAGTAGTAGTAGCTGATATAATGTCAGTGTTAGTTTTGTCGTGTTTTAGTTTGGAGAAAAGGGTAGTCGTACGCATTCATAAGATACTTAACGTTTATCTTAATCTTATACTTAAGCCGCGGGTTTAAAAACTCACCATTAACATTTTCGAAAACGACAGATTTATAAAAAACATCACCACCTCTTTTTTTTATCTTACCACCAGGAAATCTTTTCACATTTGCTAAGGCAACAACGTTCTACAAAAAAACTTATAATATATTAATTAATTTTCGCGTTATTTACCTACAAGTTGTTCAACAAAAGAACAATGCGATTTCTTTGCGCCTTTGTACCGCCATTTAATGTCACAGATACATATAAACGAGTGATTCACAGTTTTCACTCTTTATTTGTATTCCTTTGATGGATTCGGCTTTGAACCCTTCCGTACAGTAATTTGCACTCTATAGTTCCGGTTTTATGTTTTATAATTGAATAATGTATTGTAGTGTATACGACGATATCATTTGTTGATTAATTTGGTAGCAAAATAACATTTTTTTTTTGTTTGAAATCTGGTATCGTGAGGTTTAATAATGTTGGTAGATTACCCCGGATGCGTCTTAAAGGTTATATTTTTTGTGAATATTTGAACATCATTGACTATAAGCTTGCGACGCACCATTATCTTTTTTTTAATGTAGGTATGTAACTGAATATCTAAAAATATATAAATTGACATGTCTATTAAGAAATGTAGGAGGAAAATTAGATATTGTCGCCTGTAAAAATAACTTACCATTAACATCAACAGATGCTTTCAAAAGGACAGTGGCTAGAAAGGCCGCAAAAAACGCTATGGCCAACACAGCGACCACGCCGACGGCCAACATCAGCCGCTTCTCGAGCCTGGTGCGCTGCGCCCAGAAGGATGGTCTGAAACATGGATACATAAATTAAACTTTAGTTAGGGTTTTTTAATTAGGGTACATTTTAAGTTAGGGCAAAGGCTTCAAGCCTTCGAGTATGACCCCCGCTCCCGCTTACTTAAGTTATTTTTTTCTACGTCAATGTTATGAAATTCTGAGGATTATATTTATCTAGAAGAGGCTAGGATATGATTATTCAATTAAAACCTATTTACTTTGTTTATGTACCGATACATCTTTCCATATCTCTGTAGATATATTTATGTACCTAATCTTTGTAAAGACAAGCAATTAAACTGAAAAAAAACTAGTGACTGTGTTTTGAAGATATTCCTATAAAATTATTTAAACTCATTTTTTAACTTCTGCAGTCGTCATTCAGTCCTTCAGTTTTAACTAAGTACAACTGAAACCCTAACTTAAAAAGTAGATAGGACTTTTCAAGTTAGAGTTCCCAGTTAATTAATACATATAAAGATCTAAAAATGTACAAGTACAAAGCAATAACAAAGCAGTTTTGTGGCTATATACAAATATTCTAATACAACAAAGGAACATTAATCAAAAAAACCAGTGTTTAATTTTGTATCTTCTTAATCATCAGCGTACAAGTCTACCAACTGGCCACCACGACAAATTCACAGTTGAAGGTTCTGCTTAGGTAGATTGCGATTACTAATAAACACCGGGTACCGATTATCGCCTCCCACCAGGCGAACCGTCTTCCTGTGCTTAACAACAATTAACAAAAAAATCACAGAGCACTGTATAACAGATAATTAATTATAATTCAATACATAGTAAACATAAATCCACTAGCTGTCTGCGTTTTTTGTTTTGTTTTAGTCTATGTTTATTTAGAAATTATGCCGGGTCCAATAAAATTAACCTTTTCCCTATAGGAAAAACACAAACAAAACAAAGCGATTTTAAGCGCGCAGTTTCAGAAGATAAATGTGAATGTGTGTTACAGAAAGTTGTTATTTTATTTTTGACGGTTGTAATAATTTATTAATCGTGAAACTACGGGTTGCTAATTGCTATTTCTTTTGGAAGTTTGGATAATATTTCTCGTATTGCTTATGCTGCTTATGTACCGGTAAGACTAATATGCGTGCTGTCTATTCTGTCTTCAATAAATACTACTTCATTTAACTTCTACATATTATATTTATAAAATTGATTCGTTTTTAACGCGCTTTTATTAGCTTGGGTTGTACGTATGTATGTATGTATGTAAAATGTAAAAATAAATAATAGTTTAAAAAAACTAAAAAACACGCTTTTATTTCTTGTACAAGTAAAAAGTAGAATATAATTCTAAGTTATGAAGAGTTAATGTTACAGAGGGACAATGTTAAGTTTTTAACAAAATAATTTAATTCAGTGGAGTGCTTTTTATTTAAAATAGTATAATCATTCTATATAACTATATATTAGAGGTAAATTATTACCCACAGTATAATGCACCCCACGCTGTCTACTCTGAATTAAATTATTTTGTTAAAAACTTAAGTTTGGTTTTCTCCCCCTGTAACATTAACTCTTCATAACTTAGAATTATTTTCTACTTTTTAGTTGTACAATAAAAAAACGCGTGTTTTTCAGTTTTTTTAAACTACTATTTTTTATGGGTTAAGACAATGAACAAGCACACGTGTCTCCTGAAGGTAAGAGACAATCGTGGCCTATAGACACCATAAATGTTGTGATTGCGCCGCTGCCTTGTGGCTGAGCTGGTAGACCTTATGTGCATGTCTACTGGCTACCCTACCCACCGGACCGGAACACGACAATGTCATTATGGCGGCAGGAATATTTATGGTGGTGGATCCCTACCCGAACGAGTTGATACACAGCACTCTGCCACCAGTGGTCATTTTAGTGGGTCACTACTAAAATGATTATTTAACCTATGCTCGCCTCTTACGAGCTACCTGGTAGGAAGGCAGTTGGTTTATTCTACACAGAAGACCCGGACCAAGACGGGTGTTTAATTAATGTATGTAAAGTATGGATTAACTAATTTGATCTCAATATAAAATAATTATGATACATCCATTTTACAGTACGCAGATGAATGGAGTGCCACTTTTGTGAATATCGTGTGTCGATTCTTTGGAAAGGAAAATTGTCGCGAAATTTTCAATTTGCTTGCTTAACCCAATTTGGCTTGCCGCAATTTTGTTGGTACTAACCGAGGGGATCGGAGAACAGGGAATCTTTGTTAATAGGCAGCCACACACAAGACGACTTCAATACTTTACAAAGAGCGCATCAAACTGGATAAAAGCCCCTCGCAATATAAGATACAGGTTTATAATTGAGGTGGCGAGAAATAAAAAATTGACAATCTATCTTATTTAATAATGTTAATCGTGTGCTTGATGATTGTTGATAAGTCAACGATTCAAAAATCATTGAACTATTCAAACTCAGAATTCTGAAACTAAACAAAATTTTCTTTCGTAAAATGATAGTGGATAATGCATATATATTTGTTCTCTCCTCCTTCGTCCAAGCTATAACCCGTTTCTGTATCAAATGATATTGACATCGGCAAACTAATCTACGACAAGGGTGTACAGTTTCTCTCAGAGCGACTGCAACCTCACCGCGGCAACCCAGAATGAAAACATGACCTATTGATCCAGGGTTTTTTCATGACGTTTTCTCTCACCGTAAAAGCACT
The DNA here is from genome assembly GCA_018236625.1 of Lasaia peninsularis. Taxonomy (NCBI): domain Eukaryota; kingdom Metazoa; phylum Arthropoda; class Insecta; order Lepidoptera; family Riodinidae; genus Lasaia; species Lasaia peninsularis. Next base: position 2,265 of record DVZL01008568.1, on the reverse strand, counting down.
AAGAATATTTGCTTACGTTAGAAAAACTCAATGGTAAATGGCAGAGTTTGATCCCGGTCTAACGAAACTAAAGTCCGAATCATTTGTTATTTATATCTAAATATCAAATTTTGAATTTAATCATAGTGTTGGCATGTATGTTAAATTGCAGTACCTAAGTTAAGGCAAAATAAATAAATTAGAAAAAAAATTCAAATATTTTCATAATTAAGTGCTTAAAAATATGAAAAAAAAATATTTTACATACATATAAAAAGTAAAATTGGTAGAATAGTAAAAATTAGAAAGTGAAAATTTTAATTGGTGTTATGAGCACTACACAATAAAAATGAAACTCAATTTCAACATTATCTATTACATTAGCATTTCCTTTTCACTTCGTGCACTAACGAACTGTAACAAAATACTAATGACATAAGTAATAATCATCCTACCTTCTTCGATTTCAATATTATATCAGTACCAGCTATTTATTCGTATTGGATAATACTTACAAATAAAAATATTTCCAATCAATTCATCTCATTAGCCACCATTATTTTAATGTCATTTAAAAAATATATTAGACCATAATGAAAGCATTGAACTATAGACAAATATGATAATTACTTTCATGTAAAAAACTAAATTTTATTAAAGACGCATATTATATACGAAATGAAGATTTAATCTTCATCGGTGTAAAAACAAAAAAATATATGAAAAGGCAAAATATATTCAGAAATCGTGTCGTGAATGGCCCGTCTTGTAAGGAACTGATTTTAAATTTCCTTCTCTGCCGCCATTAAAAATTATAATAGAAATGAACCGTCTGTTAGCATTGTTGTTCCAATAACGGCAATTCTGTCGGTTTTCTGGCGGATATTTCAGCGATAAATCTAATGAAAATGGATATTTATGTGACTAGATATTATTTTGCTAGAAAAGAATAGGCCGATTGTAACGTATACGGATTCTCTTGAGCCGAAAGAGATTAGGTTATTCATTACTTTTCATTTCAATAGAAGAACTAAATAGCCAACTAGTTAGTTACAGTAGGAAATAAAGTAAAGATCTGATAAAACTTATGCTGAGAATTAAAGCTAAACTAGGAAGCTGAAAGAAATCTGTATAAAATTGCTTTATCAGAATTTACGAGAAGTAAATAAGAAATCATAGTCATTTTCATTAAATCCCTTTTTACAATTAATTAATATGTGTATCGTGTGTTTGTATGGGAAGGACCAGGTGGCGTTTTCACAGCAATAATTCTAAGCATAGAAAGAAATACATTAGACATTGGAGAAGGATATAAGCTACTTTACATTGGTTTAAATAATTGCAAATCAATAAAGAAAAATCAGTTGCGATTGTCATTTGATATCTCCGTGCAGTCGCTGCGATTATTGTCGGTGCGTAGGTATGATACAAGTTGAAAGCCGGTTTTTGTGACAGGACAACGACACCTCGAAGTACAGGCCTTTTGTGAAACGTTACCATATTGTGATTTGATATCAGATTATCCCTTCACCTTTTGTGTCAATTATTATATCTATGATTATTACAACTGTACACTAAGGGGTTGGCATTTCATATAAGACAACACAGTAAACCAGCACTCCCGATTATAAGAGACGACTCTATAGATGTAATATGTGCGTCGTTGTCTGTGACTGGGTAATGTGCAAATCTACCGGCTACCTTACTGATCAAAATATGACATTGTCATTACGGTAGAAGGAACAGTCAGTACTGAGAATTCGAAATACATTTCCATGGCTCGTACAATCCACAAATTGCACTAACATTAGACTAGTGCTTGAATAGGGGAGATTTTATAAAGCCCATATCACTAACAAAGTGAAATTATACCGATACACTTTTGTATTGCGATTTGTATTCTTTAGCAGTTTTCCAAATCACAAATGGCACAATATTGACAAATAATTTCACTATTTCACTCAATACATCTGGCATGTGTGTTGAAACGTAAAATTTACTGTAATTCTATATTTATTGAATAATTATTGTCCACATTTACAAATGATAATTATTGTCTTAGTTTAATCAAATATAAATATGTAGTATAAGATTCTGAAACATTTTGTGACAGCGATCTACTTTAGTGATGATGTCAATTTGTTTACAATTAATTTTTATAATATGAGTATGTGAAAATAATGAATACCTAATACTTTATAATAAATCTGTAGAAGGGTCAATTCTGTACATTGAAAATATTGAAAAAATAAATAGCAGGGGGCGTTACTGGATCGATACCAAACC
>DVZL01008567.1:0-10183 GCA_018236625.1 Lasaia peninsularis | reverse complement strand
TATCCACGACTCGTAAGTCCAGTAGATATACTAGAACACACCCACGATTAGCCAAGGTACTAGGGCCCTGATGTGAACAAAAAAAATACTAAAAATATAAAAAAATAATTATATAACTAATAAAAATTAAAGTAACTGCTTTTCTACTAAGCAGTTAAAAAAAGCCTGGCACCCCGGCCACAGGACAGCAATGCACCTACAACAACTATGCTGCTTAATAGGCCGCGGTTGTCTCTTACCATCAGGAGAGCCGTGCGTTTGTTCGCTGCCTTATTTAAAAAAAATGATCCGCGAGCGTTACTCGAGATTATGCAAATTTTAATGATAAAATGTATTTTCTTTTAATTATTCTTGTTAAAGTTTTTCTACCTTGCTATCATATAACTGAGCGGACAAGTTTTTTTGTAATCACTAATACTGCTATTACCTTATGAAACTCGAAACTCGAAAAAATGCCATAACAGTGAGTTTGTTAGCGTCGTTATGAGTATATTCAAAAAACTCGACCAACAAGATGTACGTAGCACAGTTTCATGTAAATTTTGCAAGATCATGTTTATTTTCAAAATAGATTTAAGGGAACTTTGGAATTCGAGATCGGAAAGTAAAAAATTTAATTCACGGAGCGTCCTGGCTTTGCACCGATAACATTATATCAAAAGTTAAGCTTAAGATACACTTTTGAGCAAGCACGTTTTGTCTTTCAATACTTTTTTTATGAAAAAGGAGATAAGCGAGCTGATTAATTTTATGGTAAGTAATCCGATCATTCAGAAATGAGACAGCACTTTTATTAAAGGTGTCTAAAAAGTATTGCTTTGGAAATGTTTTCACGAATATCTGGTTCTACATAGGCGTAGTACAAGGCATAAAATGTCTACATAATCGTACAGTAAAAAAAGAAAAAAAGTGATTTCACGCCTATTATCCCCGAAGGGGTAGGTAGAGCTAGTGTGCTAGTATATAGTATATCAAGCCTTTTTCAGTGATAGAACTGTAATTAAAAATTATTATAATTAATTGGTTTTTGTAATATAACTTATTTAACAAAACACGGTTCTTAAACACGGCTGTCGCCTGTTAAGACCGTTAGTCGCATAAGGTCCCGGGTTTAATTCTCAGGTCGGGCAAATCTTCTTAAATGTTTTTTAGATTATTCTGAGTAAACATTACATTGCCTGGGATCGGAATGCGCTGGAAGTGGCGATAGGCTGGCCACCTATCGCATCAGGGCCGTAGTACCTTGGCTAATCGTGGCTATTCTAGTATATCTACTGGACTTACGAGTCGTGAATATACTAGCACACTTTTGCCTCCCCTTCGTGGATAATGGGTGTGAAGATACTTATTTTTGTTTTTATAATTATTTAATATTTATTTTATTTTAATAAAGTAAGTTCAATAAATTATGGTTTTAAAATAACTTTTGCGTAACAAGAATACGAAGTAAATAAACAAATATACGTTTGTCAATTTATGTGTATGCCTTATTTAAAAAAAAAAAGTACGTGTGTATCAAGCTTAAGTATCGAAGTACTGAAATAAAGCTAGTTTACACCGCTTAAACTTGGTTTCGTTATTTCTACTGACAGTTGGTGGCACGTACCAAAGTTAGGGTGACGAAAAAGACTTAAAAAGTCGAAGAAATTTCGAAGTGGAAGGTCTTAGAGAGTTTTGTAACTCAATCAACGTTTACCGTCGAAACAGACTTTGTTTTATTCTTAGTTTCCTAAAACTTAGACGCTCGGACTTAAACTTATTAATGTTACACAGAATAGACGAAAACACGATTTCATTTAATAAATAATTGGGGGTTTCAAAACTTACGTTTTCTAAAACAACATATTCACAATGGGTGAAGAAATCTTGAATATTTTTTTAGATCGACTAATAATAACAATAGATAACAAAACTAGTGTTGCAGGTTGAGTGACATGATAGATCTGGTGCCTGATGCTGGCCCCGGATAAAGGATAGACTGATATGATAATTGGAAGCTAGTGCTACGCAGCCGTGTGTTTATTGTTTTTCCCCGTGTTGGTCCGGGTTCCATTGTAGAATAGGTCAACTGCCTTCCACCCAGGCAGCTCGTATGAGGCGAGCACAGGGTGTATTGTCACCAACACCGTGACATTAACTAGGTGGTAGAGTGCCGCCGCCGCCTTACCTATTCCTGCCGCCATAATGACATTGTCGTGTTCCGGTCCGGAGGGTAAGGTAGCCGGTAGACTTGCACATAAGGTCTAAAAGCCCGACCACAGGGCAGCGGCGCACCTACAACATCTATGGTGTCTCTAGACCACGGTTGTCTCTTACCATCAGGAGACCCGTGTGCCTGTTCGCTGTCTTATACTATAAAAAAAGTAAAGAAAGTACTCTGGAAGGATATGAATAAACGACTATAAAGTATTATATTGTCCAGAGAGCGAAGCATCCAAGCAATCGACCAATAAAGCCCGCAATATGCGAGCACTAAGCAATTTTAACAAGACTGTATCGTGAAATAAAAACAAATGTTCACCCTACCGAGTTGCGCGCGCACCCCATCGTCCCGACTGTTTGCTGTGTATGGTGCAATGTATAAACTAAAGCGATAACGCTAAAATTTTTTTAATCTGGCTTTTAATTATGGAGATGACGGAAAAATTCATGAATTTAATCGACAAAGATGTGTGTATGTGTTTATGTTTATATAAAATTTATCAGAAAATTACAAAATAAAATAATTAGTTTGACCAATATATAATGGCTATAATGTTGTTCTTAAGCAAAACAAAATTTGAGAAAATAAATTGAATATAAATGCAATAAACTAGCTTGCATGGAATTCACTATCCCAAACCGCCACAGATTGAGTATTTTAAATAAAAAATGACATGTATTTTTTCACAAATATCTTAGTTTTGAAAATTATTTTTGAAATTCTACCAGGCAGCTCGTAAGAGACGAGCGTAGCTTAACTGGGTCACTACCAACATGACCACTGGTAGTAGTGCAGCAACTCGCCCGGGTAGGGATTCGCCTCCTTACCAATTCCTACTGCCATAAAGACATTATCGTGTTCGATCTGAAGGGTGTAGTAGCCGGTGGACAGAGAAAACGACTTTGGTTTATACTATGTAGTGATTTGTTGTTATTATGACAACATAAACACGTTTTCTATAAACATTTTAACTATTTAGCCATCGTGGTTTATGAGATACAGCCTAACGATAGATAAACAAACAAACGGACAGTGGAATCTTAGTAATATAGAACCGTTTTGTACCCTTCGGGTACGCTACCCTTAAAAACGGAGTTAAAAATAAAATTAAATACAAAAGTAGAATCATATCGCTTGTGGCACTCGTATCGCGGGCTCTCATTACTCGGCATTAAGTGTAGTCGGCGTTGCTGGGGCTTCGGGGGGCGCGCGGCCGGAACGCGGCGGGGTGTAACGGGATCCGGCCGGAAATGGCCGTCAGATTTGTCGCGCCGCCCGCCAATTACCGCCGGCACTGCCGACCTACCCTACCACCCCCGCACTCTGTTCACTCTTATTATCGGAAGCTTATAATTTTATTAAAATACTAGTGATTTCCAGCGATTTTGCTCGTGATTATTTTTTATAAAAAGCCTCGTACCCGATAGCCGAATGGGGGGATTTTATTGACATACTTACTTTTAATTTAAAAATACAAAAAACGAATAAATATAATTATATATAATTTTTTTAGAAAGCCAAAAAAATATATTGTTAGAAAAAATCGCATGCTCTCCATGTGTTTAAATTTGGTGGTATTTTACGTATTATTCCTGTACCATAAATATGTAATCACCTCTGTGGTTGTGCCGTGAGTCTTAGGTAGTCGATTACCAACTTAGGCGCACGAAGTCCCGGGTTCGATTCTTCTTGTATGAGTTTTTTCATTTTACTTCAGAAACATAACGCTGCCTGAGATTGGAATTGCACCCGATATAGCGACGGACTTGCCACCTGTCACATTCTGGGACCTAATGTCGTCGGCTAATCGTGGGTGAATAAATTTATATCTCTGCCTAACCCTCGCGACTATGGGCGTGATGATAACTTTTATGGGGATGGAAAGTGTTAAATAAAAGAATAACAAAAATTCACCGTTCGTAAGAGGGTTTTCACCGATTCGATTTGGAATGCGATCGCGATCGACCCACTAATTCCCCGCTAATTACCTTTAACATCCCCACATCCCCACCAGCCCTCACTTTGTTCGTTGCACAATTAATGAAAGCCTGTAATTTAATTAAAACAGGTAAACAATACTAATAAAAAGCTGCCCAATCAATCTCGGCAGCGGTCTATTAAAATATTAACGAAATAAATAAAAGCTGTATATATTTTTAATTAAATTGGCTGTCGCCGTGCCCGCCCGCTTTTTAAAAGGTTTTTTAGCTCTCGCACAGGAATTCATTGCACTATTGGAATATATAATACGTATCTAGCGGTATTTTTCTAAATGATCCTGTTCGTATTTTATTCTTTAGAATCTTTGTGACACATTTATGGGATCAAAAAATCGTAAAAATCGGTTGTAATAACAGCCTTTTAAAGAGTTCATAACTGGAACGTGAAACTGTATAAATAATACGTACTTTTCATTCAGATTCTGTAGATTTTATTTCTTTTTTTTTTGTATTTCTTTTTGTGAGAAACATTACGATTAAGCGACCCTAAAAACACGTCCTACTGCAGTAGTGTATAGTCTTATTCGTGGCGGTTGTGATAATTGGCTATAATATGGAGAGCCTCTTTGTCATTAGCCTCCGATTCTATGGAAAGTGGTAGTCAATTATGCAAGCTAACTGGCGTAGCAGACGCTACGTGTGCTATGCTACGGTCGTAGCACAGTGACACTTCAAACGAACGTGATAATTTTTCTATATATTTGTCGTTTTCCTTAGAATTAACATTCATTATTATTTTTTTGGGTTTTATTATTATAGTAGACGTAGGTAAAATGGCAAAAATATTACGATATTCAAATATTGGTTCATTATTTTTAATATTTTACTTTCATAGATAATCCCGGTTCTTAGTAAATTAATCTGGTGTAATAAAATCCAAAATAAATATTTCATTCTGCGTTTTTCATATATATTGCTCGTTAGTATACAAAAACAATGTTAGGAAATTTTAATGTACAATTCGTGGCAGAGGTAAAAGTTCGAGTCGGACTGGCACACGAAATTTCCCGTACCAATATGTATAAAAAAACAAGAAATAACGTTTGATGTATATGATTTTTTATTATGTTTTAAGTACAGGTATAAAATATCTGTAAAAAAAATAAGCTTAAATTAAGCTCATGAACCGTTTTTGGTTCATGAGATACTGGTTCGGCCTGGTGACAGACAGACAGCGGAGACTTAGTAATAGGGTAGGGGTAATGGATTTTGATACTTTTTTAGAGATGGTTCAAAAACAAAAAAATAATTTCCTAGTCCAGAATTTTTAGAAACCCTAAACACTTTTTGTACGCTACTTGAAAACGAAGGAAGCTTGAAGTGTGTAGAGCTTTAAAAGTGTATTGTATTTCATAACATTGTATTATATTGTTTTGTATTATATGGTACTGTATTGCAACCAACTAATTGTATATTGATCTGTTTCATTGTCCATTGTCGTTCTAATATTATCTATGTTTAACGTACGTCTAACGTTCGGTCCCGCCCAACCCTCGGCCCAAGCTTCTACTATTGGATCCTCTTGATAGCTCTATTATTGGAGCGTATACTAACACAAACAGATCCCAGACGTTATATTGATATGTTGCAGTCTCGGTTATCGATTGTAATATCATCGACTATGGAAGGAAGGATATACGTCATGTTCTTTTTTCTTTTTGTCTATTCCTTTACCATCGTCAAAGAATGTATTTGGTTTTGTTTTATACATTAATACAACAAAATCTCTACCTAAAATAAATTAAAATCGTCTAGCTCATATCTCTGAAGGGCTAGACAAAGGCACACACTTATGCACCCACAATTGACCGACGATATTAGATCCCAGGATGTCACAGGTGATAAGTCCGTCGTCGTATCGGGCGCAAATCTCACCTCAAGCAACGTTATGTTTCTAGCTAGTTCATTTATGTGCTGATGAAAAATAAGTAAATTATTACTATTGATCAATAAAACCCATTGCATCTGACCAAGTTTTGTCGGTTTGAGGATGACAAGCAGATTTTTGGCCCAGTAAGTTTACTGGCTTAACGTTCTCCTCAAACTTAAGTCATGTTCCAAAACATAGGAAAAGGGATTTATAACAATTCCATACGTAGAAAAAACTTAACCAAGTATACGTCGAAAAAACTTAACCAATATTTTTTATTTTTATGTGTAATTTATTGTTCTTTTTTATGCATCTGTCATTATTACTTTTGTTTTCTGTTGGTCCAAAGTTTGGCTGGTAGAATAAAATACGCATTAAGCTCGCCTTTTCTATAAAAAAATTGTATATGACGTACAAAAATATTAAATGAATAAAACAAAGCGTTTTCTTTTTTATTTAATGATTTTTGTTTGTTTACAATAAAGTATTAAATAAATAAACTCTGTTCAACAAACGGTCCAGAGAACTTTGATATGTGATTTAGATAGATCCCGCGCGGACAAAACCGCGAGTAATAGCTGCTTTAAATGTAGATTAAGTACATTGACGATAAATCCATAATAAGACTCTTTCAACCGAGCGCAAAATCCATTCCACAGCCGCAAATCATGCATTACCCTAACAAGTCGACGCGTTATAATCCAATCAAATTTAGACTCTACACGAACTGTGCAAAGTTCAATATCCCCTAATATAGACAGTGGGAATTCCTTCAAAACCAACCAATCCACTTTGGACTCTACACAAACCGAGCAAAGTTCAATTTTCTATAATACGGGTAGAGTTAAGGAAATTGATTCCACATAAACCCAGAGGTCGTAAGATCTTAACCAGTGTAATTTGAACCGTCGCCGGTTTACATATCGCCCTTTCCTGTTGAGATGCGAGGGTTCTAATGGGCCCCATTGAGTTGGACGTTTACTTTATATCAGAGCTCGTGAAATGTTGTTCCGAGGAGTAGGCAAGTGGAGGGTGCACGATTACGACAAGTAATCGACTTTATCTTGTTATTGATGAACTGACTACGTAGAGTGGTTTCACGTTTTCTTTTGTATGTATCACATGTCACCGTTGCATTGGTTCTGCACTTATATGGAGAATAGGTTAATTGACTACCAGCCAGGAATGTTATGCAAGTGTATTCGTCATTAGCATTGTGACCGTGGCTAACGTCACTGATCAACCGCGAGGCTCGGGTTCAATTCCCGTAGGTGAACATGAAATTTATATTGATATCTATTTATATTTGACTATCACCCATAACACGACCATATAACTTGCTTACTTTGTGTAATTTTCTTCAGGGATATTTTTTATTATTATTTTTCTTAGACCCGCTTGAAATGTTCCACTCATCAGGTATTTTGTCAGGAAAGTGTAGATTTGTTGATGATAGATTTGAAATATTTGCCCTGCTTGGTACCTACTCTATGTTATCTGTATGCTATAGCGCCAATGCCATTGTCCTCATCCTGTTTAGACAGTGGAACAGCTGGAGAAAAAAATATTTAGCAACATACAAACGAACAAAAGAGTAATATCTATTTCAAACAGGCTACTCTCAAATGGCTCGTTTATAAAAGCCGCCCGTGAAACCGTATATTAAAATATTTTGATAAAAAAACCTCTGTTGTTTGTACTGCCGAATCCACATGATAGAGACGCGCATCACGTAGCTGTAGGCTGGAAAGTAAGCAATTTGTGGAGTTTTTGTTTGAAGTGTGGGGCTGAGGGAGGGGGGTGGGGTATGTAATGGAAATTCGCAGACGATGCCGCTCTGCCTTTGTATTAAGTTACAAGAAACTAGCTACTTATGATCCGCTTCCGCTTTTATGATAGTTGACGCAGCACTATCTTTTTTATGCAGAAAAAAATATACGGATCTTCTGATAAGACTAGATAGCGCCGTTCCAACTGTCTACTGCCAAAAGTCTTCCTTTCAAGCTCCCTGGCTAATGGATAAGCAGCTCCCTGATCTTCCAAAAAATGTATAAAGAGAGAAAGATTGTCGCGTGATATAAGCTATTTGTATTTAATAGGTTTGATTGATTAAAAATATGTACTCGGGTAATCATTACATATTATAAAACAAAGTCACTTTTTTGTCTGTCCCTGTGTAATATGTATGCTTAATTTTTTAAAACTAAGCAACGGATTTTGATGTGGTTTTTTAATAGATATAGTTATTTAAGAGGAAGGTTTTTATGTATATAACATGCAGTTTACTCTTGCGAAGCCGGGGTGGGTCGCTAGTCTTTAATAAACTATTATTTTTGTGTGACACAAACAAAACAAATTAACTTTGTAAACTAGGATTTGTGAAAGAAAAAAGTTTTTTTTATTAATTGGGTATTTTTATTTACACAGGTAGATCTTGTCGTCGTAAAAGGTTTAAAGGAAAATTTTATTTTATTCTTTTAAATAAAAAATGTTTAATTTTTTTACTTTTCAATTTATTACGATATGAGATAGTTAATATGTATATAACTTGGGTGTCAGAATCGGACATCGATTACGCTAAACTACAGAGGCGATTTTGATGATATCTATTACTATACAGACAAATTAATAGCCTGCCTATCTTTGAAGAAAGATGTCTTATACTTGTAACTAAATCATAGATCTTACAACTGACAAGGTGGATGTTATAAGATGTTACTTACAACACGTCTAATGGACAATCCTTCCCTCAGCACTAATCAGAAGACAGGCGAGCGCTTACGTAATATTAACAGTAATAGTTAAGTTACTGTACACTATCAATCCCCGTAAAAATGACCACAGGTGTCCCGGTGATCGCTTCCGCTCGTCACCTGTCCCGTATCTGCGTTCTGCGCCGACTCGCCCCGTGCCCCCTCTATACAGCACACTTGTTGTGCCGCACTTGTACACTACTAAACAAGCAGTAAATATGTGAGCATTTACAACGTATCGCTTCGTTTTCCACCGCCCGCCCGCCCGTCGACCCCACGGCCGACGTTTTTGTATTTTGTATAAATTTCGTGGTTTTTTCACGCGAGAAATATACCAACATATTCGTTGGCGCTAAAGTTTTTTTTTTGTTTTTGCTACGAACCTTGAATAGGAGGAATTTAATCTGGATATTTTAAAAGAAGCAGAGAAAAGGCTTTGCACACACCAGTACGTACACAGAAATGAGTTGGAAAAAGACGCTTTATTTTGCTTTGCTTTACATAATGATTCTCTGAGATATATATATATCTATACAGAGACGGACTTACAACATCTATGGTGTCTAAAGTATATATCTAAAAAAAGATGGTCAAGGTGTCTCTTGCTATCATAGCTGTGTGTTTTTTCGCCGTCTTACGACATAAAATAGTACGGCTTAGAACTTGGACACGCGCATGGAGGATTCTGTACCAAATTTATCATCCATAAAACGACAAAAAACCCACGTATTATACATAGGTACAGTATTAAACTAGATATTCTAAATATAGCTAGCGACATCTATTGGTCGATTCGAGTGTTCGTTGTATGCTCTTTTAAATATTTTCTTTATTCTATATTTTTGTATTTGCGGCAACAGAAAATTTGTGCTGTCTAGCTATAGCAGTTTATGAAATACAGCCTGATGACACACAGACGGACAGCGAAGTCTTAGTAACAGTATTCCATTGTGGTGTACCCTAAAAATGAAAAAAATTGTTGGTTTCTAAAGGTGATATTACGAATTTATTCTATAATGTTGTTATTTGCGTTACGTTGTTATTTATTTTTTCATCTGTTTCAGTTACGCAATAATTATGCGTCTAAAGCATTTTATTGCCCAAAATATTTCCAGTTTAATGATAATGGCACTCGCTGACAGATGCCAAATATGACATAATAGCTGTCCGCCCGCGGCTTCGCCCGCGTGAATTATTTTAATAATACAGACTTATAATACTAATCGCGTAAAACATACCTACTTTTTAATGTAGTCGGTTAAAAATGTCCTTCCACAAGGTCTACTCTATATCTGTATAAAATTTCATCAAAATCGGTTTCGTGGTTTAGGCGTGAAAGCGTAACATACAGACAGGC
>DVZL01008566.1:0-10184 GCA_018236625.1 Lasaia peninsularis | reverse complement strand
ACATGTACCTTTTAGATATTTATTACATTTAAGATAGTAGGTGACTCCATTTTAATTTTTTTTACATAAACACATCATTTAATACTTATCTTTGTATTCAAGATAAATATCTAACATTAAAGTATGCAATTTTTTACAAGGGACCTCACCATGTATAAAAATCCGTCAAGTGCGAGTAGGATCTATAAAAACGGCAAAAAAACACATTTGTTGCATGGGAGCACCCTTTACGTATTTATATTCGTTTCTATAGCGGCAACAGAAATACATCATTTGTGAAAATTTCAACTGTCTAGCTATTACGGTTCGTGAGATACAGCCTGGTGACAGACAGACAGCGGAGTCTTACTAATAGAGTTCAGTTTTATACCCTATGGATAAGGAACCCTAAAAAGCATAGAGACAATGAAATATAAACCAAAAATGTAATTGAAATTTATAATTGTTCGGTGGTTCTATGGGTTTACCTTGCAGCACGCCCTGGGCGGAGGAGCGCAGATTGGGCGGCGCCCCGTGGGCGATGTAGGAGCAGCAGGCCGCCCACACGGCCGCGTGGGTCACACCCTGCACGAACTCGAACGGGAGCACCCACCACGGGGACGACAGCCACGAGATGTACAGGAACCGCACCACGTTGCCCGCCAGACCCAGGCACAACACCTGCACGACACTCACATCTCACATCACGACACATATACCACTTCGCACTTACTGAACTTATATAATAAAGATAAATTTATATGTTTAACAACCATGAAATCATCAAGAACTTCCTGATTCTATATGTCCAACTGTTGTAGTTATATCACTATAACCATTTTTTACATTTTAGAAGTTAATAAAAAGCTGATCAAAATCGTCATGATAACTATAACTATACCACTGTCCTGTGGTCGGGCTGTTAGGCCTGATGTCTATCGGCTACCCTACCTTTCGGACCGAAACAAGATGAAATTATTATAGCGGCAGGAATAGATAAGGTAGGCAAGTTAACCGATGCTCGTTTTGTACGAGCTACCTGGTAGGGAGGCAGATGGTCTATACTACGCGGGGAACCCGAACCTACACGAAGAAAAACAGATAATTCCAGGGAATCCCACGTATGATAAACGTAACATGATGACGTAAAATGTGATAAAGTAATACAATAAAAGATGTACTAAATGTATGTATTACTGTGGTGGTGGTGTGGTGGCCTGGCGGTACGCGCTTTGGACTTCCACTAGGGTAGTCCAAGTTCGCATTTCGCCCAGTACCAATGAGTTTATCTAACTTATGTATGTATATTTTCTGAGAGATCTTAGGGTGAAGGAAAACATCGTGAAGAAACCCGGATTTATTGAATTCGAGTTTCCCTTCTGGGTTACAAAGGTCAGATGGCAGTTTATGTAAAAACTGGTGTCCTAGATGAAATAAGAAAGAAGTATGTATTACTGTCTTAAGTCAATAAAATATGTAATACAATAATATAAAAAGAATTGTAAATAAAAACCTTGACGTGTCCCATTTGTGTGATGAGTTTGAAGCTGAAGAAGTAGGCAAAGATCTCGGAGATGTGGTTGATGACGGAGGCCACGCCGAACAGCGTCGGGGAGCCGCCTATGTCCTGAAACATTACACCGACCTCATTGTTCCATTGTAAAAATAAATACTGTCACGCCTGAAACGATAGGCAGACGTACATATGCACCCACGATTAGCCGATGATATTAGGCCCCATGACGTGACAGGTAGCAAATTCCTCACCACATCGAGCTCAAATTTTGGGTTTCCTCACGTAAGAGCACTCGGAAAATGCACTTAAGTTAGAAAAACTCATTGGTACATAGTAGGGATCGAGCCTGGTATACTGAAATGGAAGTTCGAAGCTCCTACCACTAGACCACCGATGTTCTTTGTTCCATTGTATTGGACAGCAAACAAGCAGATACCCATCCTTATGGACCGACCTATATATTTGTTGGCTAACGAATTCAGAATAATATAATTTTTACTCCTTGTGTTTAAGTCGTAAGGAACCTGCTGGATGCTGCCGCCTTTGACCGGTTCAATTGGAAGCCGTTGGGGAGGCCTATGTTCAGCAGTGGACGTCCTATGGCTGAATTGATGATGATGATGAGGTCATAAATATTGCATTTTTATGGTTGGTCTGTTATCTTAGATTTGTTGGCGCAATCTTTAGTAAGCCTAGGATCTATAAGCATTTAGGGCCTTAGGGGCCTAGGGTGTTGTGCTACACTTATAAATGCACCCTTATATTCTACTGTTACGTACATCCTTTTCCGCTGTTCCATATCACTGATTTAGATATACTGATTTAGTTGACTATATCGACATGTCCAATACCCCTAGAGGTATTGAGAGGTACATATGCATCCACGCTTAGCCGACAATATTAGGTCCCATGATGTGACAGTTTGCAAATCCGCGCCATATCGGCCGCAACTCCTAGTTTTTTTAGATAAACTGAAAAATACATGTTTCCCTATTCGGGGATTGAATCTGGGCATTGTACGTCATAATTGGACACTGTCTATGCTTGACCACAAAAGGATAAATGTAATATCATGTAAATTTTTTTATTTCACTTCATTAGCCTTCATCCAACGCTAATATAATTCTAAAGCAATGGCGTCTGTCCAGAGGGTTTCTTACTGTATCATGAAATGTTAAATCTGTTACAAGGCGATAAATGTTGCCTGAGCTCTACAAGTGTGTTGTGCCCATCACCTGCAGGTGCCAGAAGAGGAACGTGAAGATGAGTCCAATGCCGAAGCCCATCCACCAGGCGACCAGCAAGAACGAGGCGGCCTTCACGTTCTGGAACTGCCGCAGCACCGTCACCCACTCCGGCATCTCGCGCGTCGTTTGTGCGAACACCTGGGGCAATGTACAACTTTATATAAGTATTAGTTGGGTACGCGACTATGCCCGCGTTTGAATTTAACTAAATAAAACTAGTTTAAGCCATTCCTTATTACATCGGCTATCTGTCAATGAAAGTTTCACAGATTAGCGGTAACAAACAGATAGACAGACAAAAATTCTAAAAAATATTATTTTGGTGTACGCATTTAATAAAACGTGGTTATTTTTTTATTACATACAAACAGGGGCGTACACTCCATAAATGCACTTAAGCACTGTTTACGCTTTGAGACAGAATATGTTCTGATATATCTAATTAATTCACGATACAACGTAAAACGCAAGCTCACATTTTTATAGGTGCATTAAAAAAAACCTAACAATCTATAAACAATTTTTTTGTAACCGCCGCCCTATGTGTCATAATTCTGTGCAAGCCGCTGCATAGACATTTCAATTTTATTTATTGGTATAGATTTATTATCGTATACTTAACATTACTATGAAAAGTGACTAAAAAAAGATGGACCTTGGTGTGCTCTAGTGGTGGCGGCGGCGGCGCGGGCGCGGAGGTGTCGAGTCCTGGCAGCTGCAGTTGCTCGGCGAGCTGCTGCTGCAGTCGCTCCTCCTGCGTGGGCTCCACCACCGCCGGCGCCACCGGGCTCTCGATGCTGATCACCTCGTACTTGAACTTTATCTGTAACACCACCTAACATGTCACTACAAACATTAACATTTGGTCAAGACGCTGCTCTCTAGGGGAAGGCCAACAATTGGAGAACGTCGCACGTCACTTTTTATCGAACGATATGCGCATCACTAGCTATGACGTCATAGAATGTCATTGCATATTTGAATATTATAACTGTCGGTTGCTCTGTATTTGTGCATATAAATTAAAACATGAATACAGTCTGCTTTAAATAACTGGAAGCCGGAACTCTCGAGCATCCAATAAAGGCGCTGGCTCCGACAATATTTAAAAAATATGTTCACGCTCATATACCTTAAAAGGCAGAGGCACCTATCACTTCATGGGCCCTAGTACCTTGGCTAATCGTGGGCGTTCTAGTATATCTACTGTACTTACGAGTCGTGGATTTACTCACTTCTGCCTAATCCTTCGGGAAAAGACTTCGTTGTCTGTCTGTCTGTCATCAGACTCTATCTCATAGACCGTTGAAATGTCTGCCGCTGTAATAGCAGATACACAATTCGCCGGTTTTTTTGATTAAATGAGTATTAGTATCCGTACGGTGTCCTATAAGAAAAAAAGCTTGTGTTAACCTGAGTGGCGGTGATTAGCGCAGCGCCCATGAGCACGGAGAAGGTGGCGAAGCAGATGGTGTAGTTCTTCTCGTACCGCTGCGGGCCGCCGCACGGGTGCGAACTGAACGCGGTGCTGTGGTCCAGGGCGATGCCCACGAAGAACATCGCCAGACCCCATCCTAGGGACCCGAACATGCGCTGGTGACCGTATCTGCAATTACACACTCGTCATCATCATAATCAATAATCATCACTAAGTTAAAATTACTAAAGAAGTAAAAATGGACGTCAGAGACGACATTTCATAAGTGGTAATTCGAAATCTTATAGGCCGAAACATATTTTAATCGGGCGCTGGTATCGCAAATGCCAAGATGATATCGTAATACTACGTATTACAAAACAAAGTCCTCTCGGCTGTCTGTACGTATGTTTGCTTAAATCTTTAAAACTACGCAACGGATTTCGATGCGGTTTCTTTTAATAGATAGAGTAATTCAAGAGGAAGGTTTATATCCATATCATAGTAGAGAAACATTGATAATTTTTGAGATTTATATTGAGATGTCGTAAATAAGAGCATTTTTTTGCACTTAGATTGCAAATGTTGGCTAAACTTTATATACATTGTATAATTGTGATAAGACAAAAAAATGTACCACTGTATTATACATCTTTAAAAGTCTGCGATGGCAAATGTGTATCTTTTGATAACCCACAGTAACTTATTTTCCTTTACTTTTTATTGGAAATACTTAATTGCTTATTTACGTAGCGATTTTAAGCAATACAGCGTTAATTATTATACAATTAAGAATCTTAAACACATTATACATTTAATACAGATCAATATAGCCTTTTATAGCATGAGATTTGAATTAATATATTCAAATATATTACAGATTTAAATTGTCACTGAATGACATAGGCTATACTTCTCGATCGAAGCCGGAGCGGGCCGCTAGTGTTATATAATTTTAATATATTTGACTTCACGGTGCTTCTTATTAAGGCCCGGTATTAGGGGAAAGCGTAAAGCATAATTTAAATCTGACATTACCGGTCGGCATCTTCTCCAAGCAATGTGATGACAGCGGAGTCTGCAAGTGTGATGGCTGGTGCGCTGAAGAACTCTCCGATGACGACCAGCAACAGCAACAGGAAGAATGTCTTCTGGATGTCGGGAGTTTCGTAGACGATGTAGGAGTGCAGGGGCGTCACCCAGTCAGAATTAGAGGACGGGTCGTAGTTGAGGGCGTCCGAGACGGGCAGTGGGGAACCAGCACGCGCGGGGGCGGCGGGGGGCGCCGGCAGCGGCGGGCCCCAGTCATCATCATAGCGGGGCGGCTCCAGTCGGTAGGCGGTCGAGTTGATAGGCGCCACGCATGCCACAGCTGCTGGTTGCACCCAGCTCAGGGGCAGCGTGAACACCACCCATGCCCCCAGCGAGGCCAGAAGCAGTGTGCGCCCAGCACGCCACCGGTCAGCCAGACCACCCCAGAAAGGCGCTGACAAGAACTCCACGAAGGGCCGCGTGCCGATCAACAACCCGCACTGGCCCGCGTTCATTCCCATCTGCTTGAAGTAGACGCCCATCAATGGGAACAGTGAGCCGAACGCCGAGTAAAAGAAGAAATAAAAGGTCTTGACGGTGAGTAGCTCGGGGTCGACGGTGCCCGCGCCGCAGACCAGCTCCAGCACGTCGCTACGCCCGCGCACCTTGTGCGTCGCCTCCTTCGGCGCCGGGTACCTGAGACACATTCGATGTTACAACGTTAAATATAATGTGTAGTGCATTTATAATGTACTACCTTTCCGCCTGCGACTTCGCCTGTGTGAATTATTTTAACAACACAGACAACTTTCAAAGGGACAGACATTTTTCAGACTTATAATACTTATTGCGTAAAAACAGACCCTCTTTTTAATGTAGTCGGTTAAAAGTAGCCTATGTCCTTCTTCAAGGTCAACTCTATATCTGTATTAAATTTAATCAAAATCGGTTCTATGGTTTAGGCGTGAAGCGTAACAGACAGACAGAGCTACTTTTGCGTTTACAATATTAGTAGGGATTAGGAAATCCTGTCGCTTGCTTTCCTTCCAATATTCTTCTTCAAAGGAATTATGACCTATTTAAAATCACTTCCGCTTAAAAGATTTCGTGAGGAGGTATTTGACTTATTTTTAGATAATGCTTATTATAGCATAAATGATTATTGTGAAAATAGGATTAATTAATAAATACATGTAATTAATATTGATATAGTTTGAATTTCAAGAAGTCATGGTTGCCAGAGAGTTTGTTTCGCTGTCTTCTCCTGACTGGCCAGATTTGGAAACGGTGGTAGTTCATGGTAGACTGGGTTAAAATAAGTTGGGTGTAAAATAATGTTTATAAATAATAAGATACCTATTTCGTATATAATATATAGTTTAATAAATATACATTTTTTAAAATATTTGCACACCACATTGTGGTAGAATATGTTGATATAAGAAAAAAAAATTGTTTTGCAGCAACTTTCAACGTAGGTACATAATCGGCAAATAAATTAATTTCATTTTATTTCCTTTAAAAAGAAGAAATAATATTAAAATAAAACAGTGAATTAAAAAAGGAATATAGTTGTATATAAAGTAATAAAATGGTCTATAAAATGACAATAAAAGTATTATGATATCACGGTGACGTCACGGGAATGCTCGCTACGGTCAATACGGCAGCTTTGTAGGACACGGTGCTTTCTCGCTTATCCTAAACCTTTCCTGAGGCAAACTACGCAATTTATCTGTCATATTGTATAGCTGTCTCAATCTACACAGATAAATAAAATTGGTTTGTCTGTATGTAAAAATAACCACTTACTGCACGAAATACATTAAATGCATTTGTATGTTTACAAGCTAATACCAAACTATTTTTAAAAAATTTTTGTTCGTCTGTCTGTTTGTCGATAACTTTGAAACGGCTAGACCGGTTTTAACGGGACTTTCACTGACAGGCAGCTGATGTAATAAGGAATAGCTTCGGCTACTTTTATTTCCGAATTTTATTCTAGAAATGTATAAAATAACGTGGTGTATCAGTACGGCTGTTGCTTGCTAACACCGTCAGCCGCGTAGAGTTCCGGGTTTAATTTCCAGATCGGGCAACTTTTCTTAAATACATATTTACATTATTAACTTGTACCTTGGCTAATCATAGATGTTCTAGTGTATCTACTAGACTTACGAGTCATAGATATATTAAAACACTTCTGCCCACCTCTTCGGCGTTATAGGCGTGAAGGTACTTTTATAAAAAAAACGAGAACGAAGTCACGGGCACAGTTAATCATAAAATAAAAATAAATAAATATCAGGCTTATATTCCCAAAGGTATAAAGGTTCATATTTATACATTCCCGATTAGCGACGACGGTAGGTCCCAGTATGTGACAAGTGGAAAGTCCGTCGCCATATCGGGTACAAATAAAATCCCAACGTCATGTTTTTTAGATATCTAAACTAAAAAAAATCTCATAGAAAAAAGTTGGCCCACACGGGAATCGAACTCGGGACCTGGTGCAACGAAGATGGAAACCTAATGCCTCTATGGTAGACCATAGAGGCTATAATTCCTCAATCATAAAAGTTATTCGCTTCCTAACTCATATTGCAGAATATTTATATTCAGACTATCCAAGGACTTTATTAGACATTTGTTTTCATTTTTATAGGATAAGACTTACTTGAGGATTTTTTATAGTCTGTGGTGTAATGATACGCCTGTCGCCTGTTAAGACCGCCTGTTAAGAGTCTCGGGTTCAACTCCCAGGTCGGGTAACTTTTCTTAAATATTTTTCAGATTATTCTGAGTAAGCATTACGAAGTGGCGATAGGCTTGCTACCTATCACGTCAGGGTACCTATCTAGTACCTTGGCTAATCGTGGGTGTTCTAGTATTTGTACTGGACTTACGAGTCGTGGATATACTAGCACACTTCTGCCTACTACTTCAGTGATGATAGGCGTGAAGGTACTTTTTTTAGGATAAGACGACGAACAAGCGCACAGCTCTCCTGTGTCTATCAAGTCTACCGGCTACCCAATCCTGCAAGCTAAAACCTGCCAAAATCATTATGGTGGCAGGAATAGAAAGAGCAGGAGACGAGTTGCTGCAAAGCACTCTACCACCAGTGGTCTTTTTGGACCCGTTTAATCTGTCAGGAACTGCCTGGTATGGAGGCAAAAGTCTATTCTACATAGGGTATCCGAAACTAATACGGGGTAACGTAAAACAAAAATTATGTCGTTTGTCTCGGCAGGAGCACGCGTCGATGCGTATGTGACAGAGCCACGTTTGTTTACTCAATAAGGCTTTGATTTAACATTGGCGGCTTAATGCCATGAGCCGCAAACTCACAGGCCGTACTCGCTAATCCTTGAAATGGCTGGACCGATTTTTCCTGACCGGGACTTTCACTGGCAGATAGCTAATGTAGTAAGGTAATAAATGTATGTAATAAAAATGACGAAATCACGGGTCACATCTACTTAGTAATAAGAATGAGTTTTTCAGGTAATAACGTTTTTGAAATAAAAAAAATATTTAACAGCTTTTGAAAAATAAATAAATATATCAAGACAAATTACTTACACATATTGTTCTAACCTCAAAGTAAGCAAATTATGTAATTTTATGAGTGTTAGATAACAATACTAATACTTCAATATAATATCAAAATAAATTTATTAAACACCCAGACCCGGAAATACAAACATCTACATATTATGTCAGTGTAAAAATGTGATGTCACCGTTGAGAATCGAACCCGAGACTCGCGGTTGATCGGTGGCTTTAGGCGTTTACGCTAACCGTTCGACCAACCAGGCGGTCATCGTTACATATTAAAAAACAAAGTCACTTTTTTTGTCTATCCCAATGTATGCTTAAATCTTTAAAACTAAGCTACGGATTTAGATGCGGTTTTTTTAATAGATAGAGGATAGGATAGGAGGAGGAAGGTTTTTATGTATATAACATGTATAGTATACCTGTGCGAAGCCGGGGC
Organism: Lasaia peninsularis; assembly: GCA_018236625.1. Taxonomy (NCBI): domain Eukaryota; kingdom Metazoa; phylum Arthropoda; class Insecta; order Lepidoptera; family Riodinidae; genus Lasaia; species Lasaia peninsularis. The sequence goes on along the minus strand of DVZL01008566.1, from coordinate 993 downwards.
AGGTCGCTAGTAATAAATAACTTAATATGCGAGAATTTGTCTGTCACAACAAGGCTCTGTTAATATCTGTTATAATTATCGATAAAAATTAAGATAAAATAGCCGCAATTATCATCAAATACTTTTATGTTAAAGCATTTCGAATTTGTCATGATTAAATTTTATAATAATTGAATTTTTAAGCAAAAAATATTTTATATTTATTTTGGTTTAAGCATGGATTTCCTGATTCTTATCAATATACAAGAAAGTTGTGTCATATACACTACTTATAACTCAAGAACTGCTGAACCGATTTCACCTAAAAACGGTGGGGATGTAGCTTAGAACCAGGCGACTGACATAGAATACTTTATATGAAAATGAAGTTTTGTTTGTACGTCGAGTAGGTCGGAGAATCGGTCAACATCATTTTTCACACTCCCAAGTGCGGACGGTACGAAGTTCTCCGAGACAGCTATTTTATTAGGAAATCAACATATTATATAAAATATTTATCTTAATGAAGTTGCGTATTTCGTCAATAATATCCAAATCATGCAAGCGGGGCGATATGGATTTCCTTCCTGCTGTCTGTCGCTGGAGGTCAATTCAGATGGATGGGTCGAGTGAAATATTTTATGAGATCGGTACATATTAATACTCGTGGCTTATTATGACTAACGCCAAACGAAGACTCTTTAATGAAAAGTGTTTGCTTCTTTTTTCTTTTTTATTATTAATTTATATATTTTTTGCTTACGAATAATGTTAGTCATTATGTAGTGATTATGTTTTTACGTAAAGATATATATTTTGTCGTACATGTCTTTTATTTTCCAATTACATCGTGTTATTTTGCGTTGGCTGCAAGAAATCGCGGTATACCTATATAGATGGTTAGTTTATATTTTGTGCATATTCTGTATTTTTAAGTTTTGACCGCCTCGTTGGCCGAGTGGTTAGCGTACACGCCTAACCGCATCGACTAACCGCGAGGCTCGGGTTCGATTC
>DVZL01008565.1:0-10184 GCA_018236625.1 Lasaia peninsularis | reverse complement strand
TTTTTGAGTTTGACATTTCTAAACGCGCGAAACGACGCGATCGCGTCGTGACGATAGTGCACGTTCTAACCCCCCTGGAGATCTCGGCTCTTATTTGTTCATTTGTCACGATCCAGGTAGTCAGAATGTCCATTGAGATAGTCCCTTGTTCTTTGACTGTTATCAACTGCAGCCCCATCTTGCTGAAAAGTAAGATTTCGTTGTCTTGCATCGTACCTAAGAAATGTCAGTTGTATATCCTAACGGCAATGTCAGCCTTTCAATTTTACATAAAATGTTAAAATTCATGATCTTCCATTTCTTTCATTTCATTAATGCTTAACATCAACTCTCACTATAAACAGATAAAAAATATGTAATCCACAGGCCTACTAGTATTTGAGTAGTTTTAAAAAAGAAAACATCTATGAAATGACATGTCCGTGGTAACTAAACTATTTTGCATCTAATGCCGAGTTATTTTAAAACCTTATTTTCTCTTCAATTTGTATTTGATAAATACTCAAATATTAAGTGTTTTTGATATATCAAACTAAATAAAAAATCTCACCGTATAATATTTTTATGTAAATCACTATTTAGAAAAGCCTTGTAATCATGTGCACTTAGTCCGAAATATATTAAGCGTGCGTTTGAGTCAGATTTCTGCGTCAAATTTTCTTATTATTTTAAAACGTTCGCACATTGAAGTATTAATTTGATCATGTACATATGCACAGATAAATAATTATTTGGATGATGACGTATCTTGAAGATAAAAAGAACATGTAAATTGCCTGAAAATATTTTTTTTTAAATACCTCGCAATATACTACAATTTTTAGAAACCCTCGGAATTAGCTGCGTTTACCTTATATTAATTTTTTATGATCAGTAATAAAAGCAAGAAAACTAAAAATGACACTCTATAGTTTATGCCTACCTCGCAAGGGACTAATTATCTATTTTTTTATTAATGGATTTTAGAGCCTGGATATGATAATAATCTTTCTATTCATGAGCTGCCATCTGTTGAATTTTTTTGAAGTAATAATGATAGTTCTACATCGGGTATTCCGATCTTCAAAATAAATTATAAATTATAGCCTATATGTTGCGGAGAACTAATAACTATATAACAAAAAAAATTAAATTCGTCCAGTAGTTTTTCAGTAAAAGCCAAACAACAAATATACGGGCAGACAAAAATGCTAAAAACATTATAACTGTGTTCTGCTGCTCTTTTTTAGGCGCCTGGACTTGATTTGTTGTAAGCATTTTTGAATGTTCATGCCAAATAGAATTAAAAAAAATACAATCGATTAGTTTTTGTTTTTGGTGACTGTTACGTATATCTAATTATTTTTTATGGTTAGAATATAACATGGACACGCATACATGCCCATATTTTTACCTACTTCCTAATACATAGTTGTGTTTATATGTAGAAAATTTTAAGAATATAATATTATTATTAACAGTATTATAATAAAATAACTTTTTGCTGGTTTGGAGAAGAATATTATAAGCAGCGGATAAACATGATGTGAAATAAAAAAAACTATTTTTATATTATTTAAATTTATTGAATTTTGGATAATATTCGAACAATAACAAAATTTGAAATGACTAATGTAACAAATTAACAATTCCACTTTTCTTAGATATTGAGAAAATATATTTGAAGTAATTTTTTTTGCTTAAAACTTATAGCTAGAAACAATAGTCGCTTGTGCTGAAGCTATGCCTTATTATTATTTAAGCTTTACAAGATAATTATCATCGAAGCTTTACAAGATAATTATCATCGTGTTTTGAATTTTAAAATTATCTTTACAAGATAATTTTAAAATTCAAAACACGACAGTGAAAAGACTGATGGCACATCGGAAAGAGTAGGAAAGTAAGATGTTGACAACAATTCACAAACTCAAAACTTCTAGTTATAATCACGGTGAAAGTGACGAATAATCAATGTTCGCCTCTTAGAAGTTCTTTAATAGGAACGCTATTAGTATTAAACTGTTAGGATCAGGAAATTGTCCTACATTATTCAAATAAACATGAGAGCAACATGATAAAGTAATGTCTTTTATACTTAAAACAAGGTTGTGTTAATTCCATCACAACTCAAGAACGGCAGTAGTATTTTAATTATTTATAAGTTGTCCGGAATATAATAATAAATGTTAAATTTGAAAAAAAAAGGTAATAAAGGAACTATACCTGTAAGTGGAGACATTTCAGAAAATGAACTAAAACACATCAACATGTTATTTTAATTTTTGTATTTTTAATTGATAGAGGTTCTTTTGTTTGGACAAAAGAGTTACATTTAAAATATATGGAATATATTAAAAGTTAATGAAGTAAGAACGTACATTTTATCAATTGAAATATAAGAGTAGAAGCGAAATTTCGCGTAGGCGCAGTCGTATTTTTTTTAATATAAGCTACATTAAAATTCATGACAAGACCTTAATATTGCATGATTGATCTTTAAGTGGGACAAAAAAATTCTAAAATAACGATAACAAATCTACTATTTTCGTCTTCTAGAATTCGTTCTAGTTCTCTTTTTGTGAGTGTTGAAATACATATATCAAATAAATCTGTCTGATAAATAAAGAGCTGTAGATTTCCAAATAATTTTAGTTACGACAATTAGACTTACATTCTCCTTTTTTAATTTCTTTTATTGGTTTTTGACACTTTTCTGAGCGAATTTGGTTCTTACACTCAAGAGAACAAGAATTTGAATATGTTACTCCATCGGAGCCGCATACTGGATCATACACGTCAGTACATATACAGGATTCAGAACATACTCCAGATGTCATTTGTTTTATTGTGGTTTTGTTCTGTTTTATTAGCGTTTTATTTCTACAATTTAATGCACACAGATTAGGATAAGTTTTCTTATCGGTACCACAAACTGGATTGTATATTGGCTTACAATAACAAGGTTCAGTTTGATTTACACCATTATTTATTTCGATGTATGGTATTTTAGCTGGATCTGTAGCTGGATTAAAACATATAACTTGGTTTATTTGGTCAGTCACTTGACCTTTTTTATTTGTGATGGGTATGTAAGTATCCGTGCAGACACAAATTTCGTAACAAATTCCAGAATATGCCACTCTTATGGTCGGTAAGTTATTCTTTCTATTGTATTTATTTTTACGATTAAATTCACATTTATTCGGATATGTAACGTTATTAGAACCACAAATAGGTCTGTAGATATCAAAACAATTATAGGGTTCATCACATTCACCTGTTTTCACAATATTTATAGCTTTTCCGGTGTTAGTACTGTCACGTTTTAATATACATTCATTAGGATACGTTATCCCGTTACTTCCACAAACTGGTTTGTATCTGTCGGGGCAGCCACATAGCTTAGGACATTTTCCTTGACTTACGACTTCAATTGTGTTGTTACCTCCACATTGTTCTTTTCGACTTTTACAGTTCAATAAACATTCATTGTCATATGTTTTACCATCGCTACCGCAAACGGGAATTATAGCTAAAGGACAAACACAAGATGTTGGACACTCTCCCTTACAGGTAACATTAATTAGTGTTTGATTAAAACAAGTACGATTCCTGTTTTCACATTCTAGAGCGCATTCATTTGAATATGTTTTTCCGTCACTGCCACAAACAGGGTCATAATCTGCTATACAAACGCAAGAACTTGGGCAATTTCCATCGCAAACTTTTTCTATACTATTTTCTCCATTACAGACTTGTTGTCTACTTTTACAATTTAAATGACATTCATTATTATACGTTACTCCGTCCGTACCACACACAGGCAGTATAACCTGAGGGCAAATGCAAGAGTCAGAACAGTTGCATTTACCCTCGTTTGACACATATAATGGCTCTAAACCTTGGCACGAACGTTTTTTGTTTTCACAGCCTAAAGCACATGAACTTGAATATGTATTGCTATCACTGCCGCAGACTGGATCGTAGATAGCAGTACAAAAACAAGGCTCTGGACATTCTGCTTTACACGTAATGTTTATTAGCTCTAATCCTTGGCAAGTACGATTCTTGTTTTCACATTGCAGAGCGCATTCATTTGAATATGTTTTTCCGTCACTACCACAAACAGGGTCATAATCTGCTGTACAAACGCAAGAACTTGGGCAATTTCCATCGCAAACTTTTTCTATACTATTTTGTCCATCACATACTTGTTGTCTACTTTGACATTTTAATAGACATTCATTATTATATGTTTTTCCATCCGTGCCACATACAGGAAATATATTTTCTGGACAAATACAAGACTCAATACAATCGCATTTTTCTTCATATGCTACGTATATCGGTTCTGAACCCTGGCAATAACGTTTTTTGTTTTCACAATCTAGAGCACATAAATTTGGATATGTGTTGCCATCACTACCACAGACTGGTTCATAGATGAAAGTACAAATGCAAGGTTCTGGACATTCTGCGTTACAAGTTATATTTATAGGTTCTAAGCCTTGATAAGTACGATTTTTATTTTCACATTGTAAGGCACACTCGTTTGAATATGTGATTCCGTCAGTTCCACAAACAGGGTCATAATTATCTGTGCAAACGCAAAAATTTGGACATTCTCCATTACAAACTTTTTCTATACTATTTTCTCCATTACAGACTTGTTGTCTACTTTTACAATTCAAAAGACATTCATTATTATACGTTTCTCCGTCGGTACCGCACACAGGCAGTACATCCGGAGGGCAATTGCAAGAGTCAGAACAGTTACATTTTCCCTTGTATGATTCATATAATGGCTCTAGGCCTTGGCACGAACGTTTTTTGTTTTCGCAGCCTAAAGCACATGAACTTGAATATGTGCTGCCATCACTGCCACAGACTGGATCGTAGATAGCAGGACAAAAGCAAGACTCCGGACATTCTGCTTTACATGTAATGTTTATTGGCTCTAATCCTTGACAAGTACGATTCCTGTTTTCACATTCTAGAGTACATTCATTTGAATATGTGTTTCCGTCACTACCACAGACAGGATTATAGTCGTCAGTGCAAACACATGAACCAGGGCATGTACCATTGCAAGCTTTTTCAACTCCACTATTCCCGTCACAAATCCTTTTTCTATTTTCACATTTTAATAAGCATTCGTTGGAGTATGTATTACCATCAGTACCACAAACTGGATTGTATTCTCGAGTACATATACAAGGACTAGGACATTCTCCTTTACAAGTGACCTCTATACCACTTTGTCCACTACAAATTCTTTTTCTACTTTCAAAATTTAGCAAACATTCATTATCATAAGTTTTGCTGTCATTTCCACATACAGGAATAATATCTGGCGGGCAAATACAGGATGATTCTGGACATTCTCCTTTGCATGCTTCATTTACACCTTTCTTGCCTAAGCATGTTTGATTTCTATTCTCACATCCTAGGGCACATGCATTTGGATATGTTTTTCCATCGGTTCCACAGACTGGATCATAGTTAAATGGACATATACAGTCTTCTGGACATATACCCATGCATCTTGTTGTGAGATTATTTGATTCGGAATCTTTTTTGCACTTGAATAAGCATTCGTTATTATAAGTCACGCCATCGCTACCACAGACCGGATCATAATTTTTGGGGCAATTGCATGTATTTCTACATTTATCTTTATATGCAATATATATCGGAGATTGGCTGTTTTTGATGTAATAATCTCGTGTGCAATTGAATATACACTCGTTTTCGTATGTTTTATTATCTGATCCACACAGAGGGGAATCTATTTCAGGGCATGAACAAGTTGGACCGGCGCATGTTGCTGCATTTTCCAGTGTGAAGAACACCAGTATGACAAGAAACGTTCCTGTAAAATAATTATTTAAATCAGTTAATTGGTTTTATTTAGACATAATTGTGGTTTCACGCCTATTATCCCCGAAGGGGTAGGCAGAAGTGTGCTAATATATCCACGACCCGTAAGTTCAGTAGATATACTACTCAGAAAAATCTGAAAAACATTTAAGAAAAGTTGCCCGACCTGGGAATTGAACCTGGGACTTTACGTGGCAAACAGGCGATACCTGTATCGTTAAGCATTTACATTGCCCAGGATCAGAATGTGCCCGAAGTGGGGATAGGCTTGCCACCTATCACATCAGGGCCCTAGTACCTTGGCTTAACGTGGGTGTGTTCCAGTATATCTACTGGACGTACGAGTCGTGGATATACACACCTCTGCCTACCCCTTCGGTGACAATAGGCGTGAAGGTAATCCCTTATTTTTTGAATTGTTGTTAATATGTTTCTCTGCCAGCCACGATTCACTTATAATACTTAACCAATTATAACAAAATTTAGTTCAGCTAGCAGGTACTCTATGGTCCGGAATATAGAGTTACTTCTAAGAAGAAAGAATGGAAGAAGAGATAAAACCAAAATAGAAATATATTTTATAGTTTGATGTAATCTAATTTTAATCGTTTGTTGATTGACATTATTTACATGTAAGATATATCACAAAATCAATAACAACTATATAAAAATATTTAGCATGATTATAATACTTTCCAAAAAATCCATCAGTCCATTTATCACTCAAATGAAAAATATAAAACAAACAAGTTTAATTATTTATCCAATCCAAACTACACATGTCTATAGAATATGGAGAAACTGGTTATCCATTCAAAACAAACATAATAAGAATCGTGACGTAGAAAATATTTTATTTCACATAGTCCATACTCCTATAAACAGTACTTGGAACGTGTCTACAAAAATGTATCACCATATCGGAACGAAGCCACTCGCTGAGAAGATCCGGCAAAAGAAACTCAGGGTGCTTGTCTGTTTGTGCTTTTTTTATAAGCCGTCAGCTTGTTTCCTGATAGTAAGAAATACACGTCACCTATAGACACTAAAGGTGGAGGAATGGTGCGTTGCCAAACTGACGTTGACTGCCAAACGATGGTAAGCCTCTTGCGTGAGTAAGTTTATCGGCTACCCTACCCTCCAAACCAGAACACGACAATGGCAAGTACTGCCGCTATCATGGCAGGAATAGGTAAGGCGATGGTACTAATCCGGGCGAGTCGTTGCAAGACTGTGCTCATGTCTTACGAGCTGCCTGGGTGGAAGGCATTTGGCCTTTTCTACAACGGAGCCCGGACCAACACGGGAAAAAACTAAAAAATTACGTTTCTAAGAGACTAGCTGTCGCCCTCCTCCCTCGTGTCAAAATTTACCGTTTCAGAGATTGGCGAGTACAAACAGACAATCAGACAGACAAAAGATCCAAAACATGTTGTTTGGGTAGGTATATATACCTTGTAAACATACATATGCATTTCGTAAAGAGCGGTTATTCTAATATCACACACGCCCACTTCAATTTTGTTTGTTTGTGTAGATAATCATTATTATCAGCAACATGTTCAGCTATCTTATATTATTGAAAAATTTTGATAAATAGTATAAAACTGAAATTAAAATTTTATAAAATTTAATAATTTTAATACATTTCTTGAATTTATATATTGCTGGGAATAAACTAGGTAAAAACGTATACATTGGCCCATGAAGGCTCGTAACCGTGTCGTTCTGGGGCCTCTGTGTAGAATAGACCATCTCTCTTTCTACCAGGCAGCATGTAAGAAGCGAGCATAGTTTATTATAATATAGGTTATCAAGGTCATTGACAACAAGACCACTGGTGGTAGAGTGCTGTGCAGCAACTAACCCGAGTAGGGATCTACCGCCTTACCTATTCCTGACGCCACAATGACATTGTCGTGTTCAGGTCCGGAGGGTAGAGTAGCCGGTAAACACATCAGACCTAACACCCCGGCCACAGGACAGAGAGGCACCTATAACATCTATGGTGTCTATAGGCCACGGTTCTCTCTTACCATCAGGAGAGCCATGTGCTTATTCCATTCCAAATTCCATAAAAAAGGCTATGTCACATATTTACAATCAATTCCATATAAATATATGTTTATAAAGACATAGTTTCACAAGCTTTGTGCAATATTCAGCACAGCAAGACTGTTTTTATTAACTCGACAAAAATTAAACTCGAGCCCGTTCAAATTTGAATTATAAATCTTGACTTTACAGTGATTATTATTTTCACCTGTTAAGGATGGATAAATTACAGAGGTATTATAGAGCAGAGAAGCTAGGCTTATACTGTTATATAGTTTATTGAAAGAGATGGTAGAGAAATCGATTATAAGAGAGAGAGAGAGAGAGAGAGACGTTCTAACGTCGGACGAGTAAAATAAAAAATACTGATTCCGATTTCACTGTTTGTATATGTGTATGTCTCATATATTACTCTGTGTAAAACATCTATGCAATAAACCCAAGATATAACGACACACGGCTGGGGTCTATCTTCAGAGGCCTTGCTATGGCGACAGAAAGTAGTAGGATTCCAATGATACAATAAAGCAACGCCATCATATAAACGCTGTAGACTATAAAAAACGTCTTGAATTGCATCATCATGTCGTCTGGGTAAATTACTTTTTTGTTTACATTATTGTACTAATCCAAATACCATACCTAAAGTTTGCTATGACGTCTCACTATAATTACCCAATTCATTGATACGCATTACCGTCTTTTATTGTTAAAATTAACAATTATTATTGAGCAATTATTAAACAACTAGCGACCTGCCCCGGCTTCGTATGGGTATACTATACATGTTATATACATAAAAACCTTTCTCTTGAATCACTCCATCTATTAAAAAAACCGCACCAAAATCCGTTGCTTAGTTTTAAAGATTTAAGCATACATAGGAACAGACAAAAAAAGTGACTTTGTTTTATAATATGTGGTGATTAATATTTATATGGAATCGTGGGTACATACGTAGGTACCTCTGCCTAATTTTTCGGGAACTTGAGTGTAACAAAACAAGAATCATCGGTATCCGTTTAGAATTCACTGGGCTATCGTGTAACATGTATACAAAAAAAGGTAAAAATACAGACGAATTGAGAATTCTCTTTTTTATGAAGTTGGTTAAAAGATCACCATATATACATAATAAAGTGGTTGAATGCAGAGTGAAGTAATTATAAACATTTTGGTAGAAATTCAACAATGAATACTAAAGTTAAAAAACGTTTTTTTGTAATAAATTTAAAAATAGTGAAAGTGATAATAAAATAGATAACCAACCGTATAATCGTTCCATTACGAACGTTTGCCGCTACTCGTGATGTTGCAACAACTGTAATAACTCTATAAAACAAACTTAAGTTTATGTAAAACGTTGTACAAATATATCAAAAACATTTTATACAAGACATTCCCTCTTGGTACGGCTAAATACTAAAATACATAGATATCTTCACGCCAAATTCCTTGCGTTCTAAGCAGAGTCTTTATTGCTATACACGTAAATACAATTTATGTAAAAAAATATGCACAAAATTGTATAAATATGGTTAACGCTATATGGCATACGTGTGGAGTCAAGAAATCTTTTAAGGAATAAGACAGTAAACAAGTAAACACTCCTGAGACAAGCGAGGTATATAGATACCATAGATGTTGTAGGTGCGTCACTGTCTATGGTTTGGCTATTAGACTGTATGTATAATCTACCGGATACCCTAAACTTCGGACCGGAACACGAAAATGTCAGTATGGCGGCAGAAATAGGTAGGGTGGCGGATCTCTACCCGGGCGAGTTGCTGCACAGAACTCAACCACCACGAGTGGTAGTGACTCAGTTCACGGTTATGGTCATATTATGTAATCCTCTTTTGGTCAAGAGTTGCTTTTTTGGTCTCCCTTTTCTTGAGTGCTGAACTTAATTTCACTAGAATGTGTTTCATTACTGATTTCGTTTAATATATATTGTTCAATGTACTTCCAGTGGCATTTGCAACTCGCTTCTGAGCCTTTTTAAATACTTACTTACATTTTCATCTTCGTTTCTTTAAAATCTGTCAGCTTCGATTATAAAATATTTATAAACATTGCAGTTTTTTCGCGAATGCTCTCGTAAAGATTTTTCTCTTTTTTTTGAAGATGTCACAGTAAAATATATATTTGATTTGACGCGACCGCAATTGAACAACGACCATAGATTAATATATACTTATATAGGTATAGATGGGTAACTCTGCCATTAAACTTGGGTCCAATTGGACGCCATCTATGAGTCATGG
>DVZL01008564.1:0-10184 GCA_018236625.1 Lasaia peninsularis | reverse complement strand
ATACTATAAAGTACCTTCACGCCTATCATCCCCGCAGTGGTTGGCAGAAGTGTGCTAGTATATCCACGACTCGTGAGTCCAGTAGATATACTATAACACCCACACACCCAATGTAATGCTTATTGAGAATAATCTAATAAACATCTAAGAAAAGTTGTCCGACCTGGAAATTGAACCCGGGACCCTACGCGGCTAACGATCTTTTAACAGGTGACTATTATACCTCAGAGACAATACCTAAAAAATATTCGAAGGGGGATTTCATACAACAAACGCGATATTTTTGTCGTTTTTATAGATGGTACGGAACTCTTTGCAGACGAGTCTGACTCACACTTGGTCGATTTTTCTATTTTAATGCTCAGTCATAGAGGTGAATAGTATCTTGGAGTGTTGGATATTTTTATAATTGATGGGTCAAGTGAAATTGAATAAACTAAAGTCTAATCGATTGTAACTAAATAAGGCATTGTATATGGTTTGAATAAATCAATTTACAAAGGTTTTTTATGTTTATTCGATTAAATTTTTGTTTTTATTTTCGTTATTCTAATGTTGGTATGGTTTTGTGAAAGCCATTTTGAAGTTGTAAATTAGTGGTTTTATTCAAAATTATTTATTCACCTTTAAGCATTTTCACTCATATTATCGCTGAAGAGGTTTGCAGAGATGTGCTAGTAAATCCACGACTCATAAGTCTAGAAGAATAGAATAAATAAATAAATAACAATCCCATGAACCTTGTTCGCTAAAGTCTTACACCGACTACGTTCGACAGAGGTGAGGATATACCAACACTCATTTATCATCCAATATATTATTTGTCATCAGATTAACCCTATTGCCAATATCGAAGCCAAACTTGGTCATTACACTCCAAACTCAGCCTTTTAAGGTGCAATCATAAACTATAATTATAATAATGTATACATTTTACAATAAACTTCCCGACCATATAAAAGTATATATCTTTAAATAAATATAAAAAATATATATTAAATCTAAATTGTACAAAAAGGTTATTATAATGTTGCAGAATATTATGTAGATGATAAAAATGCTTGGGATTGATCGCTCCTCCTTCAATTTCTGATCTTTCTTTCATCTTTGTAGAATGAAAAATGTATGTATTTAGAAAATAAGGATAAAGACAAGCCCGTTGAGTTTCTTTCGCCGGACCTTCTCAGTGAGTGGTTGCGTTCCGATCCGGTGGCACATTAGCGGAGATTAGCGGTTACAGACAGACAAAAAATTTAAAAATAACTGTTTCGGCATATGTACCTTGTACATATGCATTTAATAAAAAGCGATTATTTTAATATTACATACAGACACACTAATTTTATTTATTTGTATAGATAAAAAATTTTCTATTCTATTAGTCATTACAGTTTAATAAATCTATGTATGTACCAAAAGTAACGGCTAACGAAGCTATTGTTTCTCATAACATGGACGATAAACAATGTCCACTTTCGAGTATTGGAGCACACGAAGCAGTGATTAAACATTAAGAGTGAAGGTAGGCTCGCACGAAACACGAGCAAACCGGATCCCAATCGGAGGGACTCCGTAACTGGAGCACTCGTCTCAAATATCGCCCCTTACGTCGATAATAAGATTTTCTTTCGAACACCGCAACACCGCAGTTTCTCTTTTTTGTCAGTGCACCTGTGATGTAGGACAATCTGAGCTTATTTCGAACCAAGTCGTGATTGATACTTATCTTAAATACCAAAAGTACATTTCTTTCTATGGTTCAACAAAACATTTATATTATCGAGTTCGTAATCGAGTGGAATATTTCACGATATCGATAGGGAATTATAAAATATAGTTTGTTGTATATTTTAACAATGGACGAGGAAATAACAGATCAATAACGGTAAAACCGTTTATGGTTTAGTTTAATAATTACCTAAAGTGATAGGTAACAATTTAAGATAGGTAAAAAAAGTACCTTCATGCCAAGATAAGTAAGATAGATAAACCACAAAATCAAAACTCGAGAAATGTCACATCTATTTATATTTGTATAGATGTGACATTTCTCGAGAATAAAATTTGGAGTGTCTATAGGTATACTCTTCGCATGGGTATGCTATACATGTTATCCATCATCATCCTCTTGAATTATTCCATCTATTAAAAAAACCGCATCAAAATCCGTTGCTTAGTTTTAAAGATTTATAAAATAAAATTCTGAAATAAAAATAGCCTAAGCCGTTCCTTATTACATTAGCTGTCTGCCTGTGAAAGTCCCGTCGAAATTGGTTCAGCCGTTTCAGAGATTAGCGGATACAAACAGAGACCGACAAACAGTCAAAAATTCTAAAAAAAATTGTTTTGGTATATGTCCTTATGCACTTAGTAATACTTATGTATCCACGATTATTCGATGATATTAGATCTCTATTAGATCTGATGGTGTGACGGGTGGTAAGTTCGCTGCCATATTGGGCACAAATTCAAACTTAGATAATATAAATACAAAATATTAAGAATATTGAACGCCTATGAATATGGATATGAATGAGTATTAGATATATTGAACGCCTCGTTGGTTAGCGTACGCGTCTAATCGTGCTCGGGTTCGATTCCCGACGGGGGCAGGTAATTGTATAAGATGAAAATAAGTCTGTATTTCCAGGTCTTGGTGTTTATTAAAATTATTCTAGTATCTAATTTAAGTATTTCTATGTATGAGTATCGTTTTCTAACATCCATAACACAAGCATTTAATTTGCTTACATTGGGGTTAGATCAATTTGTGTAATTTGTACAGATATAAAATATCAAGAAATATTATAATCGAGGATCAAAAAAGAGAAACAAAGAGGAAGTTGTGTTTTCATTATCCGGCTTTTTGTAAGTGTTAAAAGCCGGAAGTTCAAGTACGAGAGAGAATTTTCCCACGTTTGAGTTGTTTGACCGCTTCTAGTGTTTTATGTTATACTAGTTGCGCCCACGTTTTCGTCCGTATTTGAACTTTATTTTATATATTTCTAAAATTAAGTAGCCTAAGCTACTTCTTATTATATCAGCTATCTGCAAAAGTCCTGTCAAAATCGATCAATTCGTTCCAGAGATTAGCTGGAACGAACAGACAGACAACTAACGCGGCTATTTTGATACTATAAAGAGACACTTCGATTTTATTAATTTGTATAGATGACTATTTTTGGAGTTTTGTAACCAAAGGGTTAAAACAGGACACTATTAGTAAGACTCCACTATACGTCTGTCTTTCTGTCTATCTGTCGCCAGGCTGTATCTCGGGGACGGTGATAGCTATACAGTTGAAATTTTCAAAAATGATGTATTTGTTTTGGCACTTTAACAAGAAATACTAAAAACAGAATAAAATATACAGACAAAGGGTGCTCCCATACAAAAAACATGACTATTTGCCGTTTTTACAAATTACGATACGGAACCCTTCGTGTGCAAATCCGTCTCGCACATCGCCCTATTTTTTAAACTAACGTATTCTAAAATTAAACGGGTTAATATAGTAATTAAATGACTGATTTTGTTAATCTCTAATAGATTCTACATACCACAAATATGTCTTAATGTCATACACTTGCTACAATCGTCTTCATACCGTGACTTTATAGGACAAGAGCTAATAACGCATTTCAGTATATAATTTTATTTATTTGGAATAGCAAATTGCTTACATTATAAGACTCAATATTAAACTTATATAAAATCTAAATTCATTATAATGTAGTCAACAACACCATTCTCTGAAACAAAATATATCAAAATATTCATCATAACAAAATACATACAATATATTTTTTTCATCATTAAATCTTTAGCTTTACAACATAATTTGTATGATGCCGTACCCAAAGGGGAAAAACGGAATCCTATTACTAAGACTCCGTCCATCTATCTGTGTGTCACTAGGCTGTATCCCGTGAACCGTGATAGCTAGCAGTTGAGATTTTCACAGGTGATGTATTTCAGTTGCCGCTATAACTACAAATACTACAAACGGTATAAAATAAATATATAAAGGTGCTCGCATACAACAAATGTGATTTTTGTCGTTTTTATAGATAACTAGCTTTCCACCTGCGGCTTCGCCCGCGTAAATTATCCTAACAACAACTTTCAAAGGGCAGACATTTTTCCGACTTATAACACTTATTGCGTAAAAACGTACCCTATTTTTAATGTAGTAAGTTAAAAAGTAGCCTATATCCTATCCCTGTACTAAATTTCATCAAAAGTGCCTTAGGCGTGAAAGTGTAACAGATGGGCAGACGGACAGACAGAGTTACTTTCGCATTTATAATATTAGTAATTCATACTACGGATCCGTAAGGAACCGTTCGAGTGCAAATTCCAGTCAAACTTGACCGATTTTTTTAAATATTTGTCGATAAAATACTACTTCACTAGTCTACAAGACGTCATCTTCTTAGCAGCATACAAAATATTCACATGCAAAAAAACTAAAGTTAAATCAATAAAAGAAACTCTATCAGCTCTACATCTAACACGTTATTATGGCCATTCCACGAGTAATCACAAGGACGTGTGTCAAACAAGCGTGCTGTAGATTGTATTTGTAGAGAACAGGTCCAACGGTAGCAATTGCCGTATTGCTGCGTGGGAAACTCTTGCAAGCGATATGTTAAAACCAAGCTATATTTTACGTCCAATTCGACGCACTCTACTTACAAAACGACGTACAACACGACCGTGCATCCACGCCGTTTCGCAGCGCTCTACCTCCAGACACGACAGTCCCTGATAAAACCGCAAAACATAAACAATTAGTTACTTTGCAACGAATTTAAACAAGCACAAAGCAGATTCTTGTATTGATTATCTGTGTCGAAACGGTAATTAAATGTTTTAAATGTTAGAATACAGGAAGGGTTATTATCGCTACATGATGTGATGAAATTGTTATGTACTTTCATCCCTGTAGAGAACGTGTAACTAGTACAACCATGATTAGCACACAGTGTAATACTATTGGCATTAAGCTAATGTAACTAGCTGTGCCCGCGACTACATCCGCGTTTTTAATTAATTATTATATTATATACATTTGTTAAGTAAAATTCTAAAATGAAAGTAGCCTAATTTACTCCTTACAAATGCTAATTAAAGTCTTGTTAAAATCGATTTCGCCATTCTAGAGATTAGCCGGAACTAACAAACAGATAGATAGACCAAAATAGTAAAAAATGTTATTTTGGTATACCTCTGTGGTGTAATGATACGGCTGTCGCTTGTTAAGACCGTAGCCACTTAGGGTCCCGGGTTCGATTTTTAGGTCGGGCAATTTTTCTTAAATGTTTTACAGATTATTCTGAGTAAGCATTACATTGCTCGGGATTGGAATGTGCCCGAAGCGGCGATAGGCTTGCCACCTATCACATCATGGGTAGTACCTTAGCTAATCGTGGATGTTCTACTGGACTTACTAATCGTAGATATACTAGCACCCCTCTGCCTACCCCTGCGGGGATAATAGGGGTGAAGATATTTTTTTAGATAGACCATGTTATTTTTAAAAAGCGGTTATTTTAATATTACAAACAGACAATTAAATTTTATTTAATTGTATAGAAGTACCTATCGAAGAAATTGAAAATTTGTAAAATAAATTGTTTGTCCGGAATAAAATCCAGGACTAAATTGACACTAACAAAATTTAACAAACCGTATACTTAACAAACAGACAAATACATTCTGTGTGTCCTTTTTTTGTACATTCAAAATATACATCAATCATTTTGAGGCTATGTCCGTTAGAGAACCACACGAAGCCATCTGAACTGAATAGGCTTATGTAGTGAAATTTTTGTCAGTGTTAAGCTAGTATTGATAGTACAAAAGCGGCTATTCCGCTGGATGGTACTATCACCGACTGACTGACTGACTTTATTAATATTTGACTACTATTTATGGGGACAAAAAAATTCAAATTTTCCTATAAATTTACTAATATTTGTTAAAAGCAAGTTATTTGTGTAGGAGCCTTATTTTTTATAATGTAGAAAGGCTCGCATAATGTAATGTAGAATCAGATATATTTATTTATACGACCGCAGATACATTTATAGATACTATCATTCTCTCCGACCTATTCAATTCAAATAGTTGATGAATGAATACTCTCTTATGATTGAAGTCTAGTAATATAGACCTAAGTCTAGTCTGTTCTTTATTTATCTATTTATTTATTTGTATCAGAAATATAAGCATTTCAGTAGTTCAGGCTTGAACCCCGCCATGTACCAATGAGTTTTTCTACTTAAGTACATTTTTTGATTGCTCTTAGGGTGAAAGAAGGCATCGTGAGGAAACCCGGGATTTGTGTCGAATATGACGATGGACTTGCCACCTGTCACATAGTATTGTCGGCTAATCGTGGATGCATGTACTCTTTGCCTTCCCTTTCGGAGATATAGCGTGACGTTATTTTTCATAACTTAGGGACTTAATTTTGGGTGAAATAAATAAGTATAGATTGCCCAGGGATGTTAAAAATTATTATTATTGTCATATTTATTTCAGAGAAAAATATATTCGTTAAAAATTACATTTATGAGATATGAATCGAGTATCACTAGGTAATTTTATTGTGATTTGACTAAACAGTATTATTTAAGCTGTTATATATTTATTAAATATCATTAGTTAGACGTTAGAAGATAAAAAATATTTAGTTTTGTTAAACAACTTGACCTTCTGTTGTCTAAACTCTTATTTTCTCAATCAATTCATTAATAGCCGTCAAATTTTAACGAGAAAGCTTAGTTTCAACTTTTTCCTGGTCTTCGTTCTAGCTGATGGCCCGCCTTAGATATGACTATAAAAGTCTTGTTAATTATTTTAATATCTCATTTAATCATTTAATACATATTTCTAAACGTGGGAACTTTACACTAATTGTTAAATTGAAAAGGTCGACTCTGAGAAAACTTTTAATTTCCATCATTTAATTGAATCAAAATCGTATATGTTCTGTTTTTAAAAAACTATTATCGACATTCCTTATATTTGCATAGTTATTCAGAATCGATCGAGAAAGAGTTACGTAAGGAATCATCAAAAATCATCGACGTTTATTACCGTTAAAACGTTAATAAAATCGTATTTTCACTTTTACATCATGTGGTATATTCGATACATTGCAAAAGGTTAGTGCAAGAATCCGAACCTATGAAGCAAACGGTCATCTTCATTTAAATGGCAAAGGTTACAATGACAAGTGACCTGCCAACAACTGATTCCTCCACATTTTCTTTGCACTATCACTCTACCTAATAATCAATTGCAAGCATCAGAACGTATGAAGCAAACGGTCATTTTCATTTAAATGGCAAAGGATGCCAACCAAAGGGGACCTGTCAACAACTGATTCCTCCATATTTTCTTTGCACTAACTAGCGTTCTAATTAATAATCAAGTGAAAGAATCCGAACCTGTGAAGAAAACAGTCATATTTATTTAAATGGCAAAGGTGACGAACAACAGGTGACCTGCCAACAACTAATTCCTCCACAATTTGCTTTGCACTAACGCTCTACTTAATAACCAAATTATAATTGCATCGGTTATATCATATGCCCAGTTTAATTGAGCCTTGTTAAAGTTAGACCGATGTAAAAATTACACAACAAAACGAAAAATTGTTTAGTAAATCTGTTGCATAAGAATAAATTCTTGAGGGGTTCCATTGAGGTGAAGACGTTGGGCTTGTAGTTGTACTAGTTGTTGACCGCGGTTCTGACCGCGGTTTAAAGTTTTTCCCGCGGGACCCATATATCGGGTAAAAAGTGACCTATGTAGTCTCCAGCTTCCTATCAGCTATTACAAAATGTACCATAAAATCGCTTCAAGGCGGCGTAAAATAAGGACAGTTAACACACTATCATCAAATACCTTTAAACGAGCAATTCTTGTATACATATTATATTATCAAAGATCTCGAAAATGTCTCCAACGATTTTCTTAAAATTTTGTCTTTAGGGGGTTCGGAGACGATAAATCGATCTAGCTAGGTTTTATTTACTAATCGTGTTGTTATTGAAAAAACACCTCCTACAATATCATTAGAACATGAAGCTTAATTTCACTACCATTTACAAAATTAGAATAGCTCGGTCGGGACATCGGGTGCCTTAAATCACAGGAAACCCGGATTTAAATCTCGGTCCGATTGTTTCTTTTTTCTTCTCTTTTTACGTTATTCATATTTTAGGAATGTTGATATGAGTTATGGGTATATACAGTGCTTAATATAATTGATCTAATTTTAAAGTATTTACTATAAATATTATGATATATAAAATAATTTTAAATTGTAAACGTATAAGTTTTAAGAAACGTGTTTTCTTGAATATCACCTACATTTGCTTATTCAACGTCTTGAAAATTTTCTCTTATGAATATTGAAATATATCTTCAGATTTCCACTTTTAACCATTACTTATAAAATAATGTTTAATTAGTAATACACGAGTGACCCTTCCCGTCCACACTTGATAATTATATTTTTTATTTGCCTGTCACTTTAATATGTTCAAAAATATGGAAACTTTTTGGTTTTACTTTGTTATTTTTTATTTATCTTTTTATTCGTGCATTTAATTTGTAAAGGATAAGGCCCGTGGTCATGCTACCTCTGATACCGTAAAATCTTTTCTGGGTCTTAGGTAAAACAATGGCACCCTTACCTAAGCTCAACGAGTGGGATTTGGCGGCATCGAGAAAATACAGATACTTTAATTTCTTCGTGAATACTTCACTAGTGCACTTTAACAGAACAATATTACACAAAAATCCACCAAATTTGGTTAATTCTACTCAATATTTACACGAAATTCAATAATTATAAAATTGCGTTCATTCCTTCTCTCGTTCCCGCTAAAACTCCTTTTGTTTCATTCTATTTATAAAATAGCTTTTTTCACTGGTAGCAAAGGTACTGTAAGTGTAGAATAAACTGTCCACTGCCTTTCTACCAGGCAGCTCGTAAAAGTCGAGCATAGGTTTACTGGTGGTAGAGTGCTGTGCAGCAATTCGCCCGGGTAGAGATCCACCGCTTTACCTATTTCTGCTGCCATAATGACATTGTCGTGTTCCGGTTTGGAGGGTAGGGTACGGCTACCCTAGACTTGCACATAAGGTCTAACAGCCCGACCACAGGACAGCGGCGCACCTACAACATCTATGGTGTCTATAGGCCACGGTTGTCTCTTACCATCAGGAGACCCGTGTGCCTGTTCGTCATCTTACACCGTAAAAAATGATGATAATGAAATGATGTTAGTAGTGTGCAGTTTTTCCAAGCGTAAACTATTCCTCTTAATGTATACAAATAAATAAAATTGGAGTGTCTGTATGTGATATTAAAATAACCGCTTTTTACTAATTTCATATGTATGTTTACAAGGTACTTATATATAACAAAATAACGTATTTTAGAATTTTGTCATCTGTTTGTACCCGCTAATCTCTGAAACGGCTGGATCGATTTTGACGGGACTGGCAGACAGGTGATGTAATAAGAAACGGCTTAGGCAACTTTTATTTTAGAAATGTATAAAATAATTAAATAAAAACGCGGACGAAGTTGCAGGCACATCTGATATAAATAAAACATAACACGAGTTTAACGGTCTGAACATCTTAAAACACATGGCAACAATTAATGCAGGAATTTTGAAACTGGGTCAAGAAACAGGTAATGTGTAACACAGGGGTATTAATTTGGTCAGCATATGTATAGTGGTCAGCAAAATGCATTTATTTGGTCAACTAATTATATCAACTTTGTTAGCTTAGGTACCTGAATGTATCTATGTGTGTGTGTATCTATCTATCTATCTATGTGCGTGTGGATATGTATGTAGCGTGAAATTGTATAAACATACGCTTATACATTTTACGCTAACTCCCTTGTGAGGTAGGGATTCACATTCACATTCAATGCTACACGTCTAACCGTATCGACTAACCGCGAGGCTCAGGTTCGTTTCCCGACGGGGACAGACATTTGTGTGATGTACATATATGTTTGTATTTCCGGGTCTGGGTGTTTCTTAAATTTATTCTTGTATCTATTTCAGTATTTCTATGTATTAGTATCGTTTTCTAACACCCATAACACAAGCATATAATTTGCTTACTTTGGGGTTAGATCA
>DVZL01008563.1:0-10185 GCA_018236625.1 Lasaia peninsularis | reverse complement strand
AGTACAAATTTTTGACTTTGACATTTCTAATCGCGCGAAACGACGCGGTCGCGTCGTGACGATAGTGCACGTTCTAAGGGGGCAGGTTTCTCAGTACCTACTAGAAAAAAAATTAATTAAAAATATGTGAAGTGGAAATTTTCAACATAAAATATTTTTCTTTTCCGAAATTCCGTTCCGGGATATTATGTAGGTATTTCTTTATATAAGTTTCTTTCCTTTTAATACCCTTGTTGGTTGCAAAAGAATTCTATATTATGCAAGCCAATAATAAAATAAAAAAAACAAAATATTTTTTCATGGCGCCATTATTATCGAAAGTTTAATCATGACACTTCTAGTTTTGTTAGTAATAATGAACTTTCATTATTATTAATATACACTACGCAATACACAATCTAAGGCCTTAAAAATAACAAAAATAGAAATATTCAAGAAATTGAGTAAATTTAAACATACATTGATGTAATCTTTATTAAGATAGTTATTTGTCCTATAAGCTTTTGAAGATTTTTATAGAAATCATGTTTTTGTTTTACTTTTAACATGAGATATATTATATCGATGTTACTTTGAGCATATTGATAAAGAGTGTTATCGTGCTGGAGCCTCATTATCTAAGTAATTTCATCATTAGGAATAATTAATGTTCAAAGAATCATCTAATTAGAGCAGTAGTTCTTTTTTTATGGGTTAGGGCAGCCAACAAGCACACGGCTCCCTTGATCGTAAGAGACAACCGTGGCCTATAGACACCATAGATGTTGTAGGTGCATCACCATCCTGTGGCTAAGGAGTTGGGCCTGATGTGCAAGTCTACCGGCTACCCTACCCCCCAGACCGGAACATGACAATATTATTATGGCGGTAGGAGGCCGTGGAATCTTACCCGGGCGAGTTGCTGCACAGCCCTCTACCACCAGTCTTCAGTTAGTCAAGTCTTCAGTCAGTTTAAGTGGTCTTGTTGGCAATGACCATAATAACCTATGCTCGCCTGGTAGGAAGGCAGATGGTCTATTCTACATAGGGGATCCGGA
The DNA here is from genome assembly GCA_018236625.1 of Lasaia peninsularis. Lineage (NCBI taxonomy): Eukaryota > Metazoa > Arthropoda > Insecta > Lepidoptera > Riodinidae > Lasaia > Lasaia peninsularis. The sequence goes on along the minus strand of DVZL01008563.1, from coordinate 9,148 downwards.
CCAACATGGGGAAAAGTTTATCCAAGGAGAGATTCTCGTCGTCATCAACGTCATCTGCTTCAACAGATTTCAAAAATTGTATCAACGAATCCGATAAGAAACCTATTGAACAGTTTAGTGGGCTTTTAAATTAAGTTGCTTTAAAAATGTAATAAGACTCAATTTGATTTTCCAGCGTACTACTTCAAGAAAGATTCCAAACTCGCATATCTTCGCTACTAATTTATATTTATTTAAAGCCAGTTCTAGAATTAGTTCATTCCCTTGTTAAAAAAAAAACAAATTAGGCGTAGGTATTTAAGTAAGAGGTGAAGATACTTCTTTTAATTAAGTGTACTTGCATTTTCTACTCTTTCTTTTTTGCCGTTTAGATATTATGATATCAAAGTCGGATACTTAATCTGGGGTACTAGACAAGGGTTTTTTCACAAAGCGACTACCATCAGACCTCTGCTACACAGAAGGAAAATCAGGTCCAATCCTAGATTGGGTCGAATTTCTAGGGTTTTTTTTTACCGTCAGAGCAAAAGTTATATAAAGCTCTCTGTTTTAAAAAATAATGCTATAAGGTTCTTTGTGTAAGTAATCATCACTGTGGTGTAACGTTTCGGCTGTCGCCTGTTAAGACTATTAACCACGTAAGGTCCTGAGTTAAATTCGGGCAACTTTTCTCAAATGTTTTTCAGATTATTCTATGCATTACATTGCCCGAGATTGGAATGTGTTCGAAGTGGCGATAGTCTTGCCACCTATCACATCATGGACCCTAGTATCTTGGCTAATTGTGGGTATTCTAGTATATCTACTGGACTTACGAGTCGTGGATATACTAGCACACTTCTGCCTACTCTTTCGGGGTAATATGCGTGAAGGTACTAAATTTTTTGTAGAAGTGAGTAGAAAACTGATTAAGAATCTGCAATGAATGATGAACAGACTTCTACGCTGTGTAAAATCTATAAAACTATGTCAGATGATACTATAAGTGACATTTTATCAGGACAATATGAATGAACATGTCAACGCTCGATTGGATGAGGAATGTGTCGGGAATGGATCCTGACGTGTTCGCCGGGACGCTCCCATTAGCCGCATACCATGACATCATGCTGACTCAGCCAGCCGAAGTACCACCGATCTGTAATGACACAAAGTTATCTGTTATTAACATATTTTTTTAATTTTTTTTATAGTATAAGAAATCGAACAGACACACGGATCTCCTAAAGGTAAGAGACAACAGGCCTATAGACACCACAGATGTTGTAGGTGCGTCGCTGCCCTGTGGTCGGGCTGTTAGACCTTATGTGCAAGTACCGGCTACCCTCCGGACCGGAACACGACAATGTCATTATGGCGGCTGGAATAAGTAAGACGGTGGATCCCTACCCGAGCAAGTTGCTGCACAGCACTCTACCACCAGTGGTCATGTTGGTAGTAACCTATGCTCGCCTCTACGAGCTGCCTGATAGGAAGACCGTTGGTCTATTCTACACAAAGACCCGGACCAACACGTGGAAAAATTACATTTAACATATTAATTACTTGTATTGACAAGTAGATGGACTAAAGAAGCTTGTTTGTGTGTGAATTGGTAGAGACAGAGTTAAAAACCCATTGAGTTACTAGATAGGTAGGTTGTCTGAAATTGAATCTGTGACAGAATTGCCACCTGTCACATCATGGGTAGTAATATCGTCGGCTAATCATGTGTGCATATGTACCTCTGATTAAAATAAAATATATTTTATTTCATTTAGACATGCGGTTTTTGTGACGGATTCATATAATTCTAAAGTTTACCACCACACAACGAGGCCACTCACTGAAAAGGTCCTGATATAGTAATTCGATCAGACAGGTTCCTAGAGCACCAGCGCATTAGACCTATTGTTCACTTTTTTTTCCCTCAAGATCTTGCACGATGTTGAGCATCCTCCAAAGTGATTGATTCCCATATATGTAATCTATTGTTAAATATGACTAACTTGGATATATTTTGGATATTCAGTACATTTAATATTGGATCACCACTATTCTATTGCATAAATATAATCAAAATCTGTCATGCAATATATTATTTTTAGTTAGAATAATTAGATAGTCAGAATAGTTATCAATACATAGTATAAAACATAGTTGCTTTCTCTGTCCCTATAGCTCTATGTACCTATACTTAAATCTTTAAAACTACGCAACGGATTTTGATGCAGTTTTCTTAAATAGATAGAGAAATTCAAGAGGAAGGTTTTTATGTTATTAACATGTATAGTGTACCCGTGCGAAGCCGGGGCGCGTCGCTGGTTGACCATAAATACAATTCCTAGAAATATTTCCTGTGATCAAATTACGCTATACTCGTATATTAAAAATTCTTATACGGAAAGAGATGGGCTTTAGCGCCACATAGCGAATAGTTGCTTTTCAGCACATTTTATAATTGATATAAGACACCAACACGTAATACGAGGTCTCATAGGTGTATGGTCTATGAAATAAAAGGATTATACGACTTTAAAGTAAAAAATCTGGTTCTCAGTAGTAAGAGTACGATTAGGAGTTGTTAGGGACAAAAAATAGCCTTTGTGCTTCTACAAGTTTTAATTTATATTTTTGTAAAAAATGCTAAATCGATTCAATAGTATTCGTCGACAAAAACTTAAATAAACATACATTTATAACAAATGCTTTAAATATTATTAAGAAAAAAGGACATCTATAGATTTCCTCAGGACTTATTTTTAGTGATTTAATTTGCTTAAAATCTGCTTAAATATTTGGACTTGAAAAGTCAACATACAGATATATAGACTTCTATATTAGGATTTTGATATTTTGTCATCTTGCAAGCTTATAAAAAAAAAAATCTTAGAAGATTAAAGTTTTTTTTTGTAGGCAGTGAACAAACATCCCTTTTAATGTTTCTGATCAATGTCATGTGGCAGGCCACAATTTTTGGCTAGTACTTAGGCTTTTAAATAAAACCAGCTTTCTCAAATAGCTTTAACTCCTCATTGATCGTAAGAGCGCTTAGAAAAACTCATTGGTATATGATGGGGTTCGAATTTGGATGACTGGAAAGTCCAAAGTGCTAACCTAATAAAAAAAATAGCAATATAATCACGAAACAGAATAAAATAGAATCTGTTGTCCATACAAATTCAATTTCGTACGGTTGTACTTATATAGTAATAAGACGAGGGCGGCGCGTACAAAGTACGACAGAGCAATGCGGGTTCACCCACATCTCACCAACAGTCAGCACTAATTAGGCAAGGCATAGGCCACAAATGGTGCGACAGGCGACCTTGCTGGGGCGGCTGCGCGGGTTTCTGGCGCCGGTATTATTTCACCATTGAACAATATTGCTTGTGTGAAAGCTGCTCTTATATTAGATATTTCTTTCGTTGCATTCTTAGAGAGTGTCATATTAGCGACGTTCACTAAGATAAAAAGAGAACATATAGTCTTTTTAAACTTTTTGCTCCTATTTCAACATTTTGAGGATTTCATTTAGAAAAAATCGTTTCTTATTACGTAAGCGCTAATGCGTTAGAAGAATACGTATGTGATATTTTAGGTTTTTTGGCCCTAAGAGTTTGGACTTTGCGTTGATACATCTGTCACTTTTGCCTTTTCGTTACAGGTAGATGTGAAATTGTTAGCCTATTAAAGAATAAGCTAAGTTGTTTAGATTGTTTATACCTACAAACGCATTATTATCCTGTCTAAATCTCCAATCGTAAAAATCAAATATTATATTAGAATCTAGTCACGGATTTCGATAATCATGACTGAAGAGGAAGAGATTGCAGACGTTGGTATCACGAAATACAAACGGACAAAAGCTCTTTTAAGGCTATGAAACCGCGAAAAGCTAACTACGTTGCGATGATGTCACCTGTTATTGATAGAGACGGAGTTGAGTGATATTTATTTCGTCGCAGAATATTTTAGTTGTTTCCTGTGACTTTACTAATATTTTAAAGACTTGGGCTTTAAAGTCATTAGGATAGGAATTGGAATAAAGAGAGATCAAATACTATAATTATTAAACCATCCTTATAGGACAAAGATATACATATGTTTAATAATAATAATTATACTCAGAAATTCCTTGGTAAACAGTCTTAAAATCATTCAATATAACTAGTATTTTTTTTTGTTTTTTTTTATGGAATAAGACATCGAACAGGCACACGGGTTTCCTGATGGTAACTGGTAAATTAATAGTCGCCAGTAATTTCGCCTGTTGTAAAAATAATTGTTATTGTAATGCATTTTGCAATTAAATTTTCTGGTCTCTGGAAGAATTTGTTATATTCGAACGCCGTATTTCTTGGTGGAATTGATGTATATTTGATATTATAGTTGCTTGAACTAATATTATTTATGACATTAAATATTTGTAAAATAATATTAGTTTCATTTTGGCGGGTCGTTAATGAATGTTTTTTTGATTGTAAGTAGGTCTTTGTTTTATAATTCCATAGAAAATATTTATAATGTAGATCACAAGTTTGCGAAGTCGTAAATGTATGAGTAGAGCGCGTAGGGTTCGCAGGTGCGCACGCGGCGATGACGTCACATCCGCAGCGGCGCTCAATGGGCGATATGTGGGCCACACGTGTCCCCCCGGGGCCCTACCCCCTCCCCCCGCGCCCGCACCCACAAACTGCTCTAATTGCTGACAACTATGGGAAATAGCGCAAATGTGGTTCTTTTTTTATCATGAACCGTTTATTTTTGTGATAATGACAAAATATTTTTTTTTGTTAAGCGTTCTTACGAAATAAAGATTAACGAGTTAACGGAATAGGTACTCGTAAGTTTTTGTGAAATTATTTAAAAGCCTTTCAATAAGAAATTATAATGAAAATTAGTTTAAAAAAAAACTTTTGTTTATATCCTGATGTACAAAAGCTCCATTTAAAGAAAATGAATTCATTACTTACTAAAATACAATGAAAGTCGTTAGATGTAATAATTATTATTTATATTATAATTATTTTAATGTGTATTAAAAAACATTATTCCGGATTATGTCCTGATTGTTGAAGACTAAATCGTGGTAACACTAGTCAACTGTTGAAGTTACCCTAAAGGCGTGACTACATTTGCAAATAATAAATGTATTTTGAAATACAAATAGCACAAACATCTTCGAAGCGACATTACCAAGACAATAATTTTTGACCTTAAACATCGTGTGAATTTGTAACATTAGGGTGGTCAGTTAGTGTTCCGAGGGGTGGGATAACAAGGGCCTTTGAGATAAAGGGCTCGTAACGGAAGGACGGACAATGAATACAGATGGGATTTCGTCGTAGTTCCTTGTTAGCGTAAAGACACACCAGGAGAAGATCCGCACTGTCCGATCGAATAATTTTAAAGCATTTTAGCATTTACCTCTGCTTTTTTGTGTCCTAACAGTCTGTAGGTAGGAAAATATAATACCTGATATGAACAATCGCCTCTGCGATGTAACGGTATAGGTGTCGCCCTTTAAGACCATTTGTCACGTAGAATCCCCGGTTCAATTCCTAGGTCGGGCAACTTTTTTTAAAATGTTTTTCAGATTTTTCTGAATAAGCATTACATTGCCCGGGATTGCAATATGCCCGAAGTGGCGATAGGCTTGCCACCTATCACATCAGGGCCCTATTACCTTGGCTAATCGTGGGTGTGTTCTTGTATATCTACTAGACTTACGAGTCGTGGATACGCTAGTACACCTCTGCCTACCTCTTCGGGGATAATAGTCGTGAAGGTACATATTAATGCACGCACGATTAGCCGACGACATTAGATCAAGTGTTGTTCGAGCCAAGTCCGAAACCATATCATGGCATACATAACTCAATTTTGAAAATTGTGTGGATCGAGGCCTTTCTGCTTAACTAGACAAATATGACCCGACCCAGTTAGTATTAAATTAATATCAATAGTAGTCACATAGTACCATATAGTATTTGTTTATGTCATACTTACACCTGTATTGGTAATTCTTTTACTTCTAATTCTTCGTTAAACCTAAAATTATTACCTCATTAATATCGAAATATTTATTAACTTTTCACAATTATCAGCCGAGGAATATAGTGAAAGGCTTTTTAAAACATCTTTTTTGTAGTTATTGTAATAGAATATGGTTATCTAGGTCTGTACCGTGACGTATTTTGACGTAGTATGCCGAATCGTAACCTCTGAGAGGTCTATCTGGAAGTTATCCAACTACGGTCGCCCATCGGTGGTTAACTGACAACACTTGGAACTATAAGTAACAGCTTATTCCTAGTAGACAAATAACCATTGGTGATACTAAACGCAGCAAAATTTTTAAAATCGGTTTTAATTTAGCTTGCGTCCATTTTTTTAATCATTATTACAATAAAATCATAATCATTATAACATCATGAAAATTTAAGTCATCAGAAGTCAATTACATTGCATAGTTAAGCATACCTCAAATTCAAATTCGAATTGGACCACATGATGAGGGCCATCTTCCAAATGAAAAAGCATCTGTGTATAGACCATTTGCCTCCATATCAGGTAAGTTGTAAGAGCTTAGGTTAACTGGGTCATTCCCAACATGACCACAAGTGGTAGAGTGCTGCACAGCAACTGGCCTATTTCTACCACCATAATGTCATAGGGACATAGGGTAGCCAACAGACTTGCACATCAGGCCTAACTCCCCCGGCCACATTCTATAGGCCGCGGAACCATTGTCTCTTACCATCAGGAGAGCCGTGTCTTGTTCATCAAATCAAAAATCTAAATTGGTAAAATCAGTACAAAATTCTATGACGACACAATAAAAACAAACCTTTATTATTAAGAACTTATTAAGTTAAAATAGAAATAATAAGAGGCGTACTTTACCTTGCTAAGTTATGACAGACCGAGCGATGTCGGTTGACCCAGTCAGTCTTCTGGCACTGTATGCCACAGTACGGCGCGAGGCCACACCTGGCACAAAATGAGTCGGCCGGCGCGCCGCACGCCACGCACTGGCGCGAGGCGACCCGCTGTAGCCCGGGAATATTTTGCTGTGGTATCATTCTCGTTAGTACATTCAAAAAATATGTATATGCTCTTATGCATTATCCATGCAATAAACGACTACGTTAAACTATTCTACTGTCGATATCTATATTCTACTGTCGATGTCTATATTCTACTGTTGATGCCTGTATTCTTCTTTTATTTCTTTTTACTAAAAATTACAAATGGAAAGCGGATTCGAATTAGATATTAATCAAAATATTTTTTTAGTGTGTGCTTATTTACTAACTACTACTGGACCGATATTAATTGAGTATGAGCTTTACATTTTTAATATTAGCTAAATTGAAGTGAACATATCTCCAATAGAGTGAACAATGTAGTATGTGCTATTGTAGATATAACTAATGAGTTCAATCTTGTACAGCATCAAACCGGTCAAAGCTAAAAGACGACAGTTTTACAGAAATTGATACAACAGCCTAAATTTGTTTTTTCCCCCGTGTTGGTCCGGGTCCTCTGTGTAGAATAGACCAACTGCTTTCCTACCAGGCAGCTCGTAAGAGGCGAGCATAGGTGAAATGGGTCACCACCAACATGACCACTGGTGGTAGAGTGCTGTGTGACAACTTTTACGGGTAGGAATAGGTAAGACATTATTGTGTTCCGGTCAGGAGAGTAGGGTAGCCGGTAGACTTGCACATAAGGTCTAACAACTCGACCTATAGGCCACGGTTGTCTCTTACCATCAGGAAACTCGTGTGTCTGTTCGCTGTCTTATATCATAAAAAACAAAGACATAAAAATCGGAGAAATATAAGTCTCGCAGTTGGTCAGAGACCAATGAGGCGTTCAAAAAAATGTCAGTCATTTTGTTTATACAGAAAGCTATTCAAAGATTGAATATGAAGTAACAACCCCTTCGCATATGTGACTTATAATCTCATAATAGGTCTCTATATATCACGGTTACATGATACTTAAACCGTTAAGCTACCATAAAATTGAAGAAGGGCCAGGTATTAAGTAAAATGTTGCCGTCACTTGTAGGGGCTCTCGCCTTTTATTACTTAAAAACCCTCGCAAATCCTCAAAGAAACCGAAAAAGTTATAAAAAACGAGTTTTAATTCATTCATGTCGTTTGAAAGTACAAATATGCCAAAGAAGTGACAATCGTCACTTTTGTGTTCCTTGTCTTTTTTGTAAGATTCAACTCACTTTTGTGACTATAAAATCATTAAGATATGAATAGCTATTCAAAATGTGTATTATGCTAAAATACGTGAGGGGGGTATTTTATTTGTTGTAAAACAATAACTTGTATTTATTTAACTTATGTTTAAATATTATACTTATATTTATATTTTATTATTTTAAGTGGTGTCAGATTAAGTTTTTGATTACTTTTCAACTTCCGTGATAATTGTGGATAACAAAAATTACGTTTAAGTTTAACCTATATCTATTTTTACGCATTTATTTGTGTAAAAGGTAATGTCTAAAACGTTCTCGTGGGTTTTTGGGTTATTTCAAAGTTCCTTAAGTTTTCCGACAATCACTACATAATATAAAACCAAGTCGCTTTCTCTGTCCCTATATTCATATAAACTTTTAAAACTACGCCACAGAGTTTGATGCGGTTTTAATAGATAGGTAGAGTCATTTAAGAGGAAGATTTTTATGTATATAGCATGTATACTACCCGTGCGAAGCCGGGGCAGGTCGCTAGTAAAATATATAAAATAGAGCTAGCAACAACATGGTAGCAGCAAAATTAACCGAAACATGAACGACAATTTACAAACACTGAGTTTTAGTGAAGCTAAAAGTTTTAGTTAGTTTTCAAACTAAGAACAAACTAGATTTGTTGATCGGCCAAAACTATCCTAAACGGAAACCGAAACCGGGGTTTAGGGCGGTGATTAGTATTTGTTTCTTCTTATAATATTATATAAGTGAGATCTTTGAACTGAGAGGAACGGCACTATATGCATGTGTTTTTTTATTTTTTTTAAACAATACTTCAAGTAATTATATAACTGAAAATAAATATATAAAATTTCAAAATAGAGATAAATAAGCTAAAAAAAATATCCAAAGTATCATCATTTTCGGATGATTTAAACACCGTCATTT
>DVZL01008562.1:0-10185 GCA_018236625.1 Lasaia peninsularis | reverse complement strand
TTGTTCTCAAGGAGTCTTTTCATATTTTGATATCCATATTGTAGAAGTGTTTTAAAAACAACTATTCCGCCATCTTGGTTGGTCCGCCATATTGGATTTAGAATGATATCATGTACCTTATTTACATTGTCATCCAAACTTTAAGCCTAGTCGGTTGAAGTTATTTATTTCAAAATTGAATTTTTAGATTCCACCCGGACATCAGACTCAGATACATACAATGCAAGTTAAATAAAGACTTAAAAAAAAAATAGCAATCTCGACAAATCTAGTATGCATAGGATAGGCAACACTATGATTCTCAATTGGTTGAATAGAGTCATCCTAGATCGGAGACGGCCATCACAACATGTCTATTAGCTTGTATCGCCAGCCGTACTTAGAATACTTCCACATTCAACTATCAAATTGTCTCTTCCTCTCAAACGGTTGTTAGGATGCGTACACGATGAGAAATATTGATACAAATTAATAAAATTGAACTGTCTGTATGTAATATTAAAATAACCGCTATATACTATGTGCATATGTTAATTTACAAGGTACATAGGCCAAAACAATATTTTTTTTAATTTTTATCTCTCTCTTTTGTATCCGCTAATTTCTGAAATAGCTGGACCGATTTTGACGCGATTTTCACTAGACAGCTGATGTAATAAGGAACGGCTTAGGCTACTTTTATTTTAGAAATGTTTAAAATAAATTAATCAAATAAAAACGCGGACGAAGTCGCGGGCACAACTAGTTTTGTAATATTATTATGATAATATGGTAAGATATTATCTGTATAGGTGATACACGGGTATGTTATATACATATAAACTTCCTCTTGAATCACTCTATTAATAAAAATCGCATCAAAATCTGTTGGGCAGTTTCAATCGTGCATAGCGACAGATAACAGAAAGCGACTTTGTTTAATACTATGTAGTGATTATATGCCTTGCCTAATTGAATCTCAGATTTGCGAAAATATTTATAACTAGGCTTTTGTATTTAAAAAAAGTTCACTGTGTGCAAATTCTAGGGTCTGAAGTTAAGGAGTTACATTAAAAAATATACATGTATTACGTAAGATTTGTAGTTATGTTTATAATAAATGTCACCTCTCTGGTCGAGGGTAGTCAATGTTCGATTCCCTTGTAGGTCACATTGTTTTATGAGTTTTTTTTTAGTTAAACTGAAAAACAGAACGTCGATCGGGATTTAATTTGCCACCTGTCATATCATAGGGCCTAATATCGTCGGCTAATAGTGGCTGGATAATAATGATATTTATTTTATTTTTAATAACCAGTATTTTAATTTACTTCTAACTAAAGTTATCTGATATGACATAATATAACTGTAATACATAATACTGTTACGTATTTTTCCAAGTTTCCATGGCATCATTTTTATTGTATCACAGATGGTATACTTGTATTATCTAATGACCAATTTATATATTATTATTGTTGATGACGACATTTTTTTCAGGACAATATTACAGTAAAAAAGTTGCTTTCAACCCCTCGAATGAATAGCGTCAATTTTTCTTCTACCACTTTCCGTTGTGCGGAATAATATTGTACACTCCTCGGGCAGTAAAAATGGTTTCGCAAGTTTGACATCTACGTGCGGTCTGAGACGTTTTTTATTTCACTTCCCTAAGGATGGAATAAACTAATTCTTAACCTAAATATAAAGTTTTGAAATAGGAAACAACAGTTATGTATTATTTTATTAATTAAATAATATAACAATCGATTTATTCGTCACTAACACAGTTGTTTGTTGGTGGTGGTAGTTGTTGTTGGTAGTTTTGCAACGACTCAACCGCTAAGTTCGGTTAAGTTGTATAAAACTACGTGGTTATAAATTTGTCATTTATAGAGTTAGAGTATCATCCTTTTAATTTTAGCCTTTTTTATCTCATTATTATATGTTTCTTTTTAAATTCCTTATACCGGACTGATAAACAGATAAACAATGCGAATATGGAATACGGCTGTAGGTACCCGGCAAGACCTAGGTTCACATTCAACGCCAAAATGTCTCGAGTATCCGAGGGCGAGTTTGTGTGAAGAGAGTACTGAATATGGTGGAATCGTGACATTCCGCACTCGATACTCTCTGCCTAATCTGCAAGCGACTTGGCTTGAATATGTTCTAAATATTGAAGCCGTTAGGGTCCATATGCACAAGGCCCCTGCAGTCGAGATTGGCTGGAGTTCCGTCGAAAGCGGTACGCGTACAAGATTGTTTCCTCGTTAACCCGGCCAATTGAGCAGGCGGTTCCGTTCCTTGCCTACGGAACCCCGGCCCTAATAGTTAAATTGATCACTCAAGTGCGTACTCGCTTGTTCATAGCGTGTGCCTGTTTATTAAGATGGTTTGTGTGATCTATTGTGATTTTTTTCGATGGAGACAGGCCGTACCTATACGAGTAGGAATAGACAAGTTGGTAATATTTATTTGTTTTATGGCACTGAGTTAAAGTTGCTAGTATATACTCTGTGGACCTGTTAAGACTGTTAGCCGCGTAGGGTCCTGGATTCTATTCCCACGTCGGGTAACTTTTCTTAAATGTTTTCAAATTATTCTGAGTATGCATTTAAATTGCAAGCTTGCAATGACCGACTCGCCCGGATTGGTACCACCGCCCTACCTCTTCCTGCCACAATAGCGACAGTGCTCGCCATTGTCGTGTTCTGGTGTGGAGGGTAGAGTAGCTGGTAAACTTACTCAGGCAAGAGGCCATCCCAGCCTCAGGTTGGCAACGCACCATTTCCACCTTTGATGTCTATAGGCGACGTGTATTTCTTACCATCAGGAAATCCGTCTGCTTGTTTGCCTTCCAATATCATAAAAAAAAATGTTCGGGATTAGTCTATCTGTCACATCATGAACCCTGTTCTAGTATATATTATACTGGACTTAAGAGTAGTGAATATACTAGGACACCTCTGCCTACCTCTTTGGGGTAATAGTCGTGAAGGTATTTTTTTTTATTTTTAAAATATTACTTGTAGAAGAATTGACTGCTCTCTGCCTATCTCTACAGGATGGTGAGTGCAATAATATTAAAGAAACTTTAGCGTCATAAAAGCTAGAAGAGAATGTTGGAGTTTCTGAATAATAACGTTTGAATTTAGTCTAGGATCTAGACTGCGCGACGGCTCACTACACAGAAATTCGCTTGTATTAAGTTGAAAATGATATCTTGAGGCCAAAAAGACTCCTGGCCATCGTCCAAAGTACAAGAAAGTCAGCTCGTGTATGCGATACTCATTACCGTTAAGATTATCCAACAAATACTAACAAATACATGCATTTGTTGCTCTTTGAGAATAGCATGTTTAGAAAGTAGAAACAGAACAACGATACTTGTATGTTTAATGATTTTTATACTTTTACACTTCATATCTAATTATTTTTTTCCCAGGTTGGGCAACTTTTCTGAAATGTTTTTCAGATTATTCTGAGTAAGCATTACATTGCCTAGGATTGCAATGTGCCCATAGTGCCCTTGCCACCTATCACATCAGGACCCTAGTAACTTGACTAATCGTGGGTGTTCTAGTATATCTATTGGACTTACGAGTCGTGGATATACTTGCACACTTCTGCCTACACCTTCAGGGATAATAGGCGTGAAGATACTTTTTTATACAACTCGTAATACTTGGCCCCTTAATATTCTCAGTCATCTCTGTAAGGGACCTGGCGCGAAGAACCAAAAACTATTTATTTCTTCTATAAAAATAAAAAACGCATCGAAAACACCGTGGCATTGACTAGGTGGTAGAGTCTTGCGACGACTCGCCCGGATTGGTACCTTACCTATTCCTGTCACAATAGCGTCAGTGCTCGCCATTGTCGTGTTCTGGTGTAGAGGGTAGGGTAGCCGGTAAACTTTATCACGCAAGAGGCTTACCATCCCAGCCTCAGGTTGGCAATGCACCATTTCCACCTATGGTGTCTATAGGCGACGTTTATTTCTTACCCTTAGGAAATCCGTTTGCTTGTTTGCCTTTCAATAACAAACTATGTTAATAGCATACCAAAAGTTTCCCGCGGCTTTATCTGAATTTAGTATCATGTAGCATCGGCAAGCGTGTGTCATCACGGTACTTGGTCCCTCTTAAACGATTGCGAATAAAGTTTATTATCAACTAGTTGAGCCCGCGACTTCGTCTGCGTTTTTATTTAATCAAATTATTTTATACATTTCTAAAATAAAAATAGCCTAAGCCGTTTTTTATTAAATTACCTGACTGCCAGTGAAAGTCCTGTCAAAATTTCGAGCTGTTTCAGAGATTAGCGGGTACAAACAGATAGACAAAAATTCTAAAAAATGCTGTTTGTTATTGGTACCATATAAACATACATATTATGCATTTAGTAAATAGTGGTTATTTTAATATTACATACGGACATTCCTACTTTATGTATTTGTAAAGATTTAATTTGCGGCATTAGTATTGCAGAAAACTAAGACGTAACAGTTTTTACCGGAATCTCTAAAAATCATTATTCACCTCAAAATTTCATGACATACAATTCATGTTTGTATTTGTGTGTGTGTGTGTGTGTGTTTATTAAATTCATTTGTATATATGTGTATATGTGACTAATAGTCACATTACAAGCAAATAACTCACTTATTTACACTTAGATTAATGAGTGTAATTTGTTTAGAAATAATAAACATGCGAATTGATTTTTTCTCATCCGGATAAATCCAGGTCGGTGCAATAAGAATTCTTGTTTTTACTCTATTATGCTAATTAAATTAGTAATCCGACATATTAGTTTTAATATTAATGAGTCTCAACGTTTTAGCATTTTACGCTTTTCGAATATCGAAATTATTCAAATATCTCGTGTAAGACAAAACTCATTCGTGTCATTTGAATAATTTTACAGTTAGCGGAGCGCTAATCACAATATAATATGATTGAAAATTGATAAATCAAAAAGTGATATAGAATTTATTACATTTTAAATATTCAAGAAAAATAGACACATCTACGATTGACGAACGGTAATCCGTAAGTTTGAACATTTGTAGTTTGTCTACGAGTAACGAGACGTTGCTTATAGTAGACATATTGTGACGCCTATATCCCCGAACCCTACCCTAGGCAGAGGTGCACACACGATTAGCCGACGATATTAGGTCCCATAATGTGACCAGTGGCAAGTGGCAGTGGCCGAGTGGCTACTACACTACTACTACGTACACGCCTAACCGCATCGACTAACCGCGAGGATCGGGTTCGATTCCCGACGGGGACAGACATTTGTGTGATGAATTTATTCTGGTACCTATTTAAGTATTTCTATGTATTAGTATCGTTGACTAACACCTATAACACAAGCATATAATTTGCTTCCTTTGGGGTTAGATCAATTTGTGTAATTAGTCCAGTACTTAATATTATAATATTATATTAATATTATATCGAGCACAAATCCCGCGTTTCTTCACGATATTTTCCTTCACCGTAAGAACACTCAGAAAATGTACTTAAGTTAAAAACACTCAATGGTTGATGGCGGTGTTCGAATCTAGACTACCGAAATGGAAGTCCGAACCGCGTACCACTAGACCACCGAGGTTTTCAATTTATGTAAGGATTTAAAAAAAGTTTCCACAATATTTACATCTCAAGAACTGCTTGACCGATTTTAGCATGTTTGGTAAATATTTGATTAACTTGAGGAGTACCTTATTATATTTCCCCACTATGAGGTATGCTCAAGTCACTCTCGTATGATACTACTTTTTAGACACTTAAAAAATGTCCCTATTTTACTCAACCAATTTAAAAATCGCTAAAATTAAAGAAATATTTACAAATGACTGTCGCAAGTGGAAGCCGAATGACGAGTGACAGCGGGAGTTGTGTCATTTGTGTCAATTTAAGGACATATTAGGTTTTATAGGAAGATAAAGTGTGTTCGTGACTCGAATGAGATTGATCGAATCTGGCGAACGTATCGTGAGGGAGTTTATAAATCGATAGTCGCCTTATCCGGCGGCCTTTATGACGCTGATCAGTCAACTCGGATAATGCTATATGCTCTAGTGTTTATAATTATCACAATAGAATACAATACAAAATTTATTTTACATGTACCATACGAATGGTACTTAAAGTATACCACGACGCGACGCTACATCCTGAGAAGATTTGGCGTAAAAGACTCAAGGGTTTTTTTTTTGCATTAAAACTAAAAGTGTAATAAAAGTTTATAGAGCCTATCATTTTTATGGTTCCGTATCCAAAGGGTAAAAAACGGATCCCTATTACTAAGACTCCGCTGTCCGTCTGTCTGTCAGTAGGCTGTATCTCATAAACCGTGATAGCTGGAGAGTTGAAATTTTCACAGATGATATATTTTTGTTGCTGCTATAATATTAAATAATAACAACCGAATAAAATAAATAGGTGTTTAAAGGGTGCTTCCATACAACATACGTGATTTTTTTTTGCCGTTTTTGTGGATAATGGCACAGAACCTTTCGTTGTCGAGTCCGACTCGAACTTTACGGATTTTTTCTGTTAATTACTCAATTAAATGGCTAAAATAGTATATATAAATAGCCAGTGAAATAGCTAAATAATTTGAATTTATTAGACTCCTAATAAATTCAAATTATTTAGCTATTTCACTGGTACTTTTAAAGATAAAAAATTGGTCTAAATTTTCTTCTAGATCTAGGTAATCAGTTTCTATTCTATTCAATAAATTTGATATTTCTGTTTTGAAGTGAAAACGTAACATACAACTGATTCACAACTTCGAATTCATTATGTTAGTAGGAATATAAGTAAAGGAATTTAATTGTGTGATAGGAAAAAAATTGGTACATGATAATGGTTATACTAAAAATATTAAAAATAAAAATATATATTCCAATGCTGGAATAAAATAGATTATTCTTGTGTTTATATATTTTAAAGATAAGATTAAATAAAATTAAATCTAAGAGAAAATTATATTGAATTTATAAAATTTGGTACAAATTAATGATTATAAAAACGTTTTAAAATATACAACAAAATACATTCCCATGCTATAATTTTTATTATTTTTATAAAATTTTAAAAGATAAGATCTTACGAAGTCGCATAGAATTTAACATAAAATCTAAAATGAAAATGAAATTGAATTTATATAAATGAACATATATTGAATACATTTATAAATTAGTCTAAACGTATTCGAAATCTAGGTTCATGACTTTTTAATTACTCTTGCTATTGACTGACAAAAATTAGGAAAGTTTAAAATTCGGAGACGACGACGAGTTTGTCTAGATTGATATCTTTTCTTATTAGAACTATCGTGTTCCAGCTTAATAAACTTTTCTCCCAAGATGCTGAACATCAGAGCCTAATTTATTTGACAAACATTGTTGTCTTTAGAAAATGCTTATTTTTCACTATGAGGAAATCTGTCTACTTCTTTGCCTTTCAAATTGTTAAGAACCAGTAAATTAAATTCTATTCAATAGAATCACTATACATATTATAAAACAAAGTCACTTTCTCTTTCTGTCTCTATGTAGGCTTAAATCTTTAAAACTAAGCAACGGATTTTGATGCGTTTTTTTTTAATTGATAGAGTGATTCGAGAAGTAGGTTTTTATGTATATAACATGTATAGTATACTCGTGCGAAGTCGGGGCGGGTTGCTATTCCTTAATAAAACTTTATGACTTTCATTACTTTTTAATTATTTCTAAAATTTCTCAAATTGTTATATTTTAATCTAAAGATTCTTGAACTTGAACTCCATGATAATTTTTATGAAGACGCTCAAGTTGTGATAGAAGTATTAGAATTCAGTCATCTGCCGCATTTTACTTTAGCCATAACTCACAAGAGATTAGATATCTCTCCGGTATATTTCATTAATATTGTCTAGAGCGATATTGAGGTAGACATTCAACTTCACGCCCGCAATCGTGAGTGACGTGCACTTTGCAACTTATCAAAGTAATTATCATTTGCAAATTATAAGCCTGCTGAAATATTATGTTTAATAACAATTTAAACATATTGCTTAATTCTAATAGAGCTTTTAAGCACGCGGAAGAACATTCTAATATCAAGGAACCTTTGTCCATTTACTAGGTACCTACCACTAGATGCAAGTATTTAACTAACTTCCAAAAAAGGAGGTTCCCAGTTCGACTCAGTCGATTTCCAGTTTTTTATTTGTGACACTTGACAACTTTTTACTGAATAAAGCAATGATGATTTGTCGGTAGTAGTGACAAAACTCGATAAGTGGTTTTCGACTTTTTTGAGTTATACTTAACTGGTTGCTTTCCTCGGTTCCGTCCGCTGTTTTCGCTTAAACTAACAAACAAGCAGTATAAATACAAAGTTTCATAGTTTTGTCTTTCGCAATGAAAACTACGAGTATCATCGCCTATTTAACACAACAATAATATTTTTTATATAGTATAACTAGCGTTGCAGTCCCTTCTGCAACATTTTCTGAGCTAAGTGAGTAATCTTTTTTACCGGATAAGATACGTAACTTATACTAGCTGTGCCCGGCGGCTTCGCGTTTTTTATTCTAGGTACGTTTCTAAAATTAAATTTTAAAATAAAAGTAGGTACCCTAAGCTGTTCCTTATTACGTTAGCTGTTTGCCAGTGAAAGTCCCGTTCAAATCGGTCTAGCCGTTTCGGAGATTAGCGGATACAAACGAATAGACAGACAGACAGACAAAAATTTTAAAATTACTTATTGTATAGATGAAAAATGTTCACTCATAAATTTAAACGTTTCTTTGTTTATATATAGGTACGTATTTTTGTCAATTTTTTATACACTATATATAGCATACTAACGTATATAACAGTTATGTCTTTTAAGAAGCTAGGCGATTCTGTGTAATTAAAATCAATCAAATAACCTTAAGATAGAAACTAACAGAATTATGTTACTTTTTCCAAAACCGTGATGATTTTTGATCATACTGTATCATCAAAGTCTCTTATACCAATTCAAAATTATATTAAAACATATAGATATAGGTAACAGCTTCTCAACGTTCCATGTTTATCCATAACATAGTAAGTACTATTAGATACACTTTAATGATTGCGTACACTGTCGTCTAGATATATGGTGGCCGCCGGCGGCGACGTGCCATTTGCTCGGTAATGCCCGTAATACATCCTATCCGGGCTATGATGAAGAAATCTATTAGTCCTGGGCCCGCCAGCGATAGATCAGCGCTACTAAATTATCCAGCTACCCCCTATTACTGACTCAACGTGGTCGTCTGGTTAATGCCTATGGAGTTTTTGTTTGCCCTCGGGCGATTCTTTTCATGCACTTATTATTACATACTCTTCAGTAAGATATATTTAAGTCTCTATTTAATTCTACGCATTTTCTTGAAACCTCATGTTGGTGCCGAGTTTTTGTTGAAGAAGGCTAGTTGCTTCCTAACTCCTAAAAGGCTGGTGTCTTTTTTTATGTCAACGGTAGTTTAAACACTCATTTTTCGGTCCCAAGATATCTTTTTTTAGTGGAAGGTAAAGAAGCAGATGGATTTCCTGGTAGTAAGAAATGCCGTCGTCTAGAGACACCAAAGGTGGTATTGGTGCGCTGCCAACCTGAGGCTACATGTTCGGCCGTTTAAAAGTTTACCGGCTACCCTATCCTCCGACCGAAACACAACAATGACGAGCATTGTCATTTCACGGATGGAGGCTTTTCTAGCCTCATTGATAACGCGCTACTGAAGGTGTCGTAAGTGATAGTTTTTAGATTACGTCGTAACTATACCGGTAAAAATTTGTGCATTAATCCAAAAAATCAATCTCTGTTACGAAATCCGAAAGAGACCTCACTAGTGTCGTAATTGGCTGTAAATAAATCTGACAATCGATGGATACGTAATCGAAGTGAACATTAATTATTCCTACGCTCGACCGACCTTAATTGTTCCCGTTTCTCATATCCATTCACAACTCTCATGACTTGTTTGAGTTGATTGTGAAATCTTTACATATATTAAAATCTTTACATAAATCTTTAAATATTTACATATTATTATCCCCTTGTTGGTCCGGGTTCGTTGTAGAATACCAACTGCCTTCCGCCCAGGCAGCTCGTAAGAGGCGAGCACAGGGTCTATTGTCACCAACACCGTGACATTGACTAG
>DVZL01008561.1:0-10185 GCA_018236625.1 Lasaia peninsularis | reverse complement strand
TGGTATTACATCGATCTCACAACTTTTTACGGTAATAGAAATTGAGCTGCGAGACTTGGTTTTTTTACAGGATGTTTCTGATGGGATAGCATTTTTCAGCGAATCACTATATTGATATTCGTACCTTTGCAAATTGAAAACAAAATTAACTGATTTTAGGGTTTCGTACTCTATGGGTGAAAACAGAACCCTATTATTATTCTCATGAACCGTGACATCTAGAAAGGGTTTTCACAGATTATGTATTTCTATTGCCGTTATATCAACAAACACTAAAAACATATTAGTTAATATTTAAAGGAGGCTTCCATACAACAAACGTTTTTTTGCTGTTACAGATGATGGTACGGAACTTTTCGTGCGTCGTCTGTCACTTGGCCGGGTTTTTTTATAAATCATGACGAAATTCAATAAGGGCTTTTACATATTTTTTATGGGATAAGACAGCGAACAGGCACACAGATCTCGTGATGGTAAGAGACAACCGTGGCCTATAAACACCATAGATGTTGTAGTGTGCTGCCCTGTGGCCGGGGTGTTAGACCTTATGTGCAGTCTACAGGCTACGTTACCCATAGATTGGAACACGACAATGTCATTAGTGCGGCGGAAATAGGTAAGGCAGTGGATCCCTACCCGTGCGAGTTTCTGCACACCACTCTACCACCAGTGGTCATGTTGTTAATGACCCAGTTAACGTTCACCTCTTACAAGCTGCCTGATAGGAAGGCAGTTGATCTATTCTACACAGAGAACCCGAACCAATACGTGGTTCCAAAATTTTCTTTTCTAATATATTGGCTGCATACTTGTCAATTGTTATTCATGTTATTTGTTAGCATTGTTTCATAAGTTTAAAATAAAATTACAGAAAACTGGAAGAACGGCAAGTCCCCCTTGAGAAGCCTTTGTTACAATGTGTTGATTACTTTTCACTTAACCGAATCGAGATAACTTTTCGCTCGTTTGTACACTTAATGATCACACAACGTATTTGGTATTGTTGTTACGAGTATATTTATACGACGCAGCGACCAAAAGCGCCAGGTGGTCGAAATTCGATCTTCACATATTTAAATTATAAGTTATTTTGCGATAATTTAATTAACAGATTAATTCTTTTTTGTTAAAAATCTTTCGTCGTTTGCTAAATATCCTTGATCGTTATATTCGTAAATATAAAACTTTAAAAAACATTGAATGACAAATAAAACGAACAATTTGACAACAGAGTGTGGGAGTATGTATGTGTGTTACAAATACTTGTGTTTGTGTGTGTCAAATGTATGGTAATGTGTATAATGTTTTATTTATTTATTTAAAGTACATACTTTATAAGCATTATTATTGAAAAATATAAAGTGTGCCAAATTGCATACTCCCCCGTCCGCGCATATTTTGGAAAAAGGGTTCTAAAGTTTTTGCTTTACCTATTAATATTATTATGATGATGATAAACATGTGCAAACAGTTGAAGAAAGTGAGCATTCAATTTAATTTATTTGATGCACCTTATGGTTGTTAAATTCAAGAGTCGCCGTGGCCTGATGATACGAGCTTCGGATTTGAGTTTCGGAAGTCCAGGTTCAAACTCCGCCATGGTAATAGGTGGCAAATCCGTTGCAATCCAAATCTGACAAAAATTCTGGATTTACTCACTTAAGAGCACTCATAAAATGTACTTAAGTGAGAAAAACTCATTAGTCCATGACGGGATTCGAACTTGGACTACTGAGATGAAGTAAAATGCGTATACCACTAGGCCACCAAGCTCTTTGTCTTAAGAGAGTTTAAACCAATTTTTTTCCATTCAAATTAAAAATAATGACTGAAGAGAGTTTAACATTTCTAGATTTATATTCTTGGTATTATTTTCATGTTATGATAGATAATGCGACATGTTTCTTTGTTACACAGTGTATATTTCTATATTAGTAGTGTATATTTACATGACTTCTACATCTAATACTTTTAAACGAGAAATTCTTGTTTAAATATTTATTCATACCGATGATCTTGGAAACGGACCTAGAGGTTTTTGGTAGAGTAGGTAAATAAGTCTTGGTCTTATAAAATTGCAAATCACGACATCTATACAACTTTGTCGAGAAGCACTTGGTGTAAAGTAGTACCAAATCCGGTTCCGTAGACTTAGCGTCAGATGGCATTTTTTTCAAGTAGGCGAAAGCTAGAAGTGAAGCTCAGTTGCCCAGGTATTAGTGTTTAAGTAGTATAATTGCTTGATTACGTCACAAAACGATTCTTTGTGTCATGGATACATGACGAATGATTTTTCTTTTACTTTCATCAGTTATATAGCGCTTAAAATTACACATATGGTCCATATAATATACCAAATATAGATCATGTTACAAACAAAAACCTCATTAGTGAGTAAATACACTGGTGTACCCAATTATAATAATTAACTCGCATATCGGATTTCAGTTTTCAAAGATAGAACGTATATACATTCAAAATAAGAGATAAAGAGGAAAACAAAAGTTCATAACAAAACCGATCTCTTGAGTTCGCCTTGTTGTAATCCTGTAACCTGAAATCTGAAATATTAATTAATTAGTTTAATCTTTGACTGTCTCGTTGGCCGAGGGGGTAGCGTACACGCCTATCCATCCGCGAGGCTCGGGTTCAATTCCCGACGGGGACAGTCATTTATGTGATGAGTATATATGTCTGTATTCCCGGAGTGTTTATTAAAATTATCCTGGAATCTATTTAAGTATTACTATGTATTAATATCGTTTACTAACACCCATAAAACAAGCATATAATTTGCTTACTTTGAAGTTAGATCAATTTGTGTAATTTGTCCAGAGATAGTTATTATTTATTTATAAAAATTCAGTGCTTATCCCAACGTTACTTTATGGAGGCGAGAGTTGGGTATGTCAGAAGCAGCATGAAAGTAGGTGCGATCGAAATGCGTGCGTGTAACTCTGGCAGACCGCATTCACAAAGGGGAGACCAGAGAAAGAATGGGATTTGAAAGAAAGTGTCGGTGTAAAAATGAGAAAGGGCATGCTCTGATGATTCGGTCATGTAGAAAGAATAAAAGACGTAAGATTGACAAAGCAGATATACAATGCGAATGTTGATGGATGTAGGTATCCGGGGAGAACTAGGTTGACATTCCACGACCAGATAGCTCGTGTATTATCCGAGGGTGGTGTCAAAAGTGTCGGCAACTGGATGAAGCATGAAGAAATTGATGAATGTGGAGGAAGCTAGGCAGGTATGTAGGGATCGTGATATTTGACCTGGCTTGAAGATATGTATGTATGAATGTAAAAAAACCTTCAGTTACCTTGAGTACCGTAAGGGGGACTTTCTGATGCTATCCCCGCCATTATGTTCAATTTCTGAATTACTGTAACAAATACAATTGGACTTTATTGACTTGTTTTAATTTGCTAGTTAGCTTAATTAGAGTTCCATACCCAAAGGTTAAAAATGAGACCCTACAACTAAGACCCCACTGTCTGTCTGTCTGTTACCGGGATGCATCTCATGGTCTGTTAAACTTTTCACTGATAATTTCTGTTGCCACTATAACAATAAACATTAAAGTAATAGAAGAATGTAAAAGTATTTAAAGGGGTTCCCATGAATGACAAGACCCAACCAATAGATGTCGCTATTCATATTTAGGTCGCGGTAAAGACGACGGGCGGTCGCTCGATATATTCTCAGAATATCTAGTAACATATTCACTTCAACAATAATAAACAATGGAGTTATATGCGTAAAAAGTGGTATTTTGGCGTTTTTAAACTCAATAGATTCAGTGTAGAACTAGTCGTACTTTGTACTTTATGTAATAGTTTTTCCAGTTTCAGTCTACTACCAATGATAATGGCTTGAAACTTGGTAGGGTCCAAACAAATTTGCTAAACTTTTCAAATAGTCCCGATTCTAACGCATGTCGTCTGGTGTATCTAAATTGTAATAGGTACTATTTTAATATAGGCTAAATTTCCATTAAAATATACACTAAATAAATGCAACATTTTCGTCAGGTCTCATTAGTCAGGAGATACTAACTTGTATGGCATTTAATAAAGATATTCCGAGGTATAGACTAAACTACTATTAATTAATAGAAACACGTTACTTTGTGGAAATTGGTTCTTTCTATTTACTTACAAATCGGTTGAAGAGTTGTGTGAATGCCTTACGCTAACGCTCAACATAAACATTATTCGACAATCAACAACTGATTCTTCATTGGTTGATTGTTGAATAATGTTTATGTTGATCGTGGGCGTTAGGTCTTTAAATTACATATTATGTCTTAGTGTTAAAAAAGTGTTTTGTTAACAACGTACCATTTTTATTCTCCAAAGCTGGTGGTGGCATCGCTGCAAAAATATTATAAAATTAATACAAAACAGATTTCACAAATCGGTTTACCCTTAAAATATGCAATAATTATCCTATTAATTCTTGAAGTTATCTATGGTATTATTATAATAATTTACACAAGCGAAGCCGCGAGTGGAAAGCTAATTTAATAAATAATTAGTTATCTAATTTTGCGAGACTCGGTGTCGATTTCCGACGGGGGCAAGCTTTAGTGTGATGAACATATGTGCTTATACGTGGGTGCATATGTTTAATCTTAAACTTTAAATTATTTTATGATCATTTCAAAAACTATTTCTCAAAATAGCAAAAGTATAATAAATTGCCTTTAAATAATATTAAAGTTATGGAAGACAGAGGTGTTCTGATAAAGGTATATTTTTTACCTAAAAGAAAATATCGACATCGGTCAAATTGAAAAAAAATATAATGATTAAAACGTGATTGTCGCAATAATTGTAATTAAGATGTAAAGGCAAATAAATATTATTTTTATACGTATGTACCTCTGTCTAAACCTGATATTTATTTATTTTATTTATTTATAGAAGTAGACTCTTGATGTAACATTAATTAGTTATCATAATAATGTTATGAAACTTAGTTTACGTATTTTGCAAAACAAACACAAACTCCTGTCGGAAACTTAACTCGATTTCATTAGACTGGCGAAGTTTTTCTCTACGGAAGCGAAATTTATGTTTCTACGTCTCGTTTTAAAGTTTTACATTTTTATTAAACTACGCTCCCACGCCCGTGGTCTAATACGCGCATACAAACGGTACATTACCTACAATCCGTACTAATATTATAAATGCAAAAGTAACTCTGTCTGTCTGTCTGTCTGTTACGCTTTCACGCCTTAACCACTGAACCGATTTTGATAAAATTTAATGCAGAGATAGAGTTGACTTTGAGGAAGGACATAGGATACTTTTTAACCGACTACATTAAAAAAGAACGCAATAGACAATATGTATGTCGGAAAAATGTCTTCTCTTTGAAAGTTGCCTGTGTTATTAAAATAATTTACGCGGGCGAAGCCGCGGGCGGAAAGCTAGTCTAAGATATATCCTTGTACTCTACCGATTTGGTTCAAACATGGCTTAAATAATTTGGATAGTGAAAATTTTCTTAATATCGCTTTAGTTGCTCATAATACAATAGTCAATATATAGTATAAAACAAAGTTGCTTTTTCTGTCCCTATATCCCTATGTATGCATTAAACTTTGAAACTAAGCAACGGATTTTGATGCGATTTTCTTAATTAGATAGAGTGATTCAAGAGGTAGGTTTTATGTATATAACATGTATAGTATACCCGTGAAAAGCCGGGGCGGGCCGCTAGTAATCAAAAACAAAGATTTCTAAAACAAATTTGTCAGTACCTACTCAAAATTATCCTTTTTTGGAAACCGTGCATAATCGGTGAAAACGGTATCCTATTTCTAAGATTCCACTGTCTATCTGTTTGTTTGTCAGCAGTCTGAAGCTCATTATATCAACAAATTCAAAAAAATAGAATAAAGGAAACATTTAAGGCGGCTTCCTTACAACAAATAATGAATTTTTCCAAGTTGTTTGTCGATAACCTATAGATTTCACTATGTATACTTACGAGTAGATTGCGGTTGATGGTAGGTGGCTCTAATTGTAATTATTATTTGGTTCTGTCAATATTAACAGATGATGAACCTCAAAAATTGATCGATACTATATTCTATAATACATTTTAACTTTATGCTACTAGAATACATAAAACGTGATTTTCTGCTGTTTTATAGTTATGAATATGGTACGGTCCCCTTTGAGCGCGAGTCCGATTCGCACTTTGCCGATTTTTTTCTAATATCTGCGATGTAACAATAATATTTAACCTTCACTCATACTCACGGTATAGCTTGATGGTGCCTTCTGTATCGCCTAATGAGTTTTTTGATATACACTTATATGTCCCGTAGTCCGAACTCGAAACCCTTCTGATAGGTAAACGGAGGACTGAACGATAGGAACCAGCTATCTTCAATGGTTCTAAGCCACCTCCTGAACAAAAGTATAGTCGAAAATCACACAGAAAAGTTACACAAAAACTACATAATTTACATTTTTTTTAATTTATTTATTAACCACAAAATTAAAAACATAGTAATCTTAACAACATACCTCTCAGACCACAGAGGTCCTCATAAGGTATTTTATTAAAAACTAAATTCAGTGACACAAAAAAATATATATATGCATATGTATAAATAAACGTTGAATAAACACATGTATATAAAAAAGTGTCATGAAATTTGGAGCGTATGCAAGTCTATAACAAATAAATAAAATATTTACTTTCATTATTTACATAACTTAATCATGTTATGTAAATAATGACCCTTTAAGGTTTTTTTATGTTACTTTTAGTTATGGTTTGCTTTAAGCTATCAGGTAAATCGTTAATGAGGTAGGGTACAATATAACATATTCCTTAATAGCTTGTGTTAAAACCGTTCCCAACACGAGCACTCATTTAAAAACCGTTATGGTGGCTTAACATAGAGTGGTATCGTTCTGATTGTAGTAGTAGAACGCTGTATATTTAATAAAGTTTTAGTCGTAAGCATTACTCTAACAGAAAAAAAAAACAAAAAAAAGTCCCCTGAGTTTCTTTCTTTGGAATTTCTCAAGGAATTGGCGCGTTCCTATTCGGTGATACATTTTAGAATTGTATAGACGCGTCACAAGTACCGCTTTTAAGGTTTATAAGAAATAAAATATTTTATTATCTATTATATATATATATTTTATTTGGCAATTAAAATTACTAGATTATCCCACTATCAGGCGATGGTGTCTGATGTTAGATTGCATTAATTGTATTAAAATAGATTATCACAGTAGTCTAGTTGTACGCGTGTTGGACTTCCATTTCGGTAGTCCAGGTTCGAACAACGCCCTGTAGCAATGAGTTTTTCTAACGTAACTACATTTTCTGAATACTCTTAAAGTGAAGAAAAACATCGGGAGAAAACCCGGTATTTGTACTCGATATGGTGACGGACTTGCCACCATGTGCACCACAGTGCATGTTATGTATCTCTGCCTACCCTTTCGGGGATATCCGCGTGATGATATTGATTTTAATTGAATCCATGAAAGTGTCGCATCTATTGACTTGTACAATTGTTATTTAAAACGGTGTAAATTTCATTTAGCATATTGACTGTGAAATTGCTGACTTTGGTTTTATTCCCTCATTAAAATAATTGATTGCGTTCGCATCCAGAACGTGATCACTTGTGAATCGATTAAAAGTTGTCTCCTCGGTGGCAGATTCAATGCAATCTCATTGGAGCCATGTTTAAATTCATTGATGTTTAACTAACACTTGATATCTAAAATTAAAGCGAAAAATAAATAAATCTGGCCCTGATACAACCGATGGGATATGCATATATATATGAACCTAGGGTTAGATGACGATGTAAGGTCCCATTATGTGTCAGGTGGCAAGTGCAACTTAATACTGGCCACAAATCAAACCTCAGATAAATAAATAAATAAAATAAATATTACTGGACAATTTTCCCCATGTTGGTCTAGATTTCGTTGTAATATAAGCCAACTGCCTTCCACCCAGGCAGCTCGTAGGAAGCTAGCACTGGTTCTATCACCAACACCGTGACATTGACTAGGTGGTAGAGTTTTGCAACGACTCACCTAGATTGGTACCAACGCCTTATTCCTACCACAATAGCAGCAATGTTCACCATTGTCTTGTTCTGGTTTGGAGAGTAGGGTAGCCGGTAAACTTACTCCCGTAAGAGGCTTACCATCCCAGCCTCAGGTTGGCAACGCACCATTTCCACCTTTGGTGTCGGCGACGTTTCTTACCATCAGGAAAACCGTCTGCTTGTTTGCCTCCCATTATCATAAAAAAAAATTACACAAATCAATCTAACCCCAAGTAAGCAAATTATATGCTTGTGTTATGGGAGTTAGACAACGATACCAATACATAGAAATACTTAAACATATACCAGAATAAATTTAAATAAACAGGCAGACCCGGAAATACAAACATCTATTATCATCACACAAATGTCTGTTCCCGTCGAGAATCGATCCCAAGCCTCACGGTTAGTCTATGCGGTTAGGCGTGTACGCTAATCACTCAGCCACTAAGAAAACTCATAATCTTAAGTTGATTTTTACGTCACTACATATTATAAAACAAAGTCACTTTCTCTGTCTGTCCCTATGTATGCTTAAATCTTTAAAACTAAACAACCGATTTTGATACGGTTTTTTAATAGATAGGGTGATTAAAGAGGAAGGTTTTATGTATATAACATGTATTGGACGCTAGTTGAAGAAGATATTAAAAAAAATTGCCTTATAGATTTATCCCCCCCCCCCCCGTAATATTTTCCCCGGGGATTTATGTTCCCCGTGTTGGTCCGGGTCGTCTATGTAGAATAGACCATCTGCCTTTCTACTAGGCAGCGCGTAAGAGGCGAGCAAAGGTTAACTGAGTTGCTATCAACATGACCACTGGTGGTAGAGTGCTGTGCAGCAACTCGCCCGGGTGGTGGATGCCTTACCTATTCCTGCCGCCATAATGACATTGTCGTATTTCGTTCCGGAGGGCAGGGTAATCGGTAGACTTGCACATAAGGTCTAATAGCCCGACCACAGGGCAGCGGCGCACCTACAACATCTATGGTGTCTATAGACCACGGTTGTCTCTTGCCATCAGGAGACCCGTGTGCTTGTTCGATGTCTTATACTATAAGAAAATAAATTAACATAAAATTATTAATATTGAACATGTTTTTAGGTAAATGTGCCTGGGTGACTGGGGTAGTCACTTTATTAAACTGCAATAAGCTTTCGCCTGCTTGAAAAAATTGCCATCTGACGCTAATTCTACGAAACCAGAGTCGGTACTATTCGTTAGACCTATGACCTATCTAGATCAATTTTTACCTCCCATAAGCTTTTGGCACCAAATGTCAGCGAAACCGTTAGAGCCGTTTCCGAGATCGGCGGTAAAGAATAGCTCGTTTAAAAGTATTAGATTGATACTTAAAATGGCAAGTGACAACCCTAACCAGAAGATATCAGCAAGGACTAGCGCCCTAGTTTATTAGGTACTGCAAAATGCTTAACATGTGCCCTGTGTTGTTTAACGTTGACTTAACCACACTTAAAGGGACGTATATGCGGAATCATATATGTATGTGAAATCCTATATTTCTTCACCGTCAACAAACTATGTAAGTTCATCATCAATGACTATAATAATTGCATGTACATTATACAGATACTGTAGCCACGGGCAACTGTGTACTGTAAAGTATATTGCCTGCGTCCACGTGGTAAGGTTATTTATCTCTCCCTCGAAAGCTCGTTTAAATTTCGGGATGAAATATAGGCTATGTAACTGTCCAGCTTTTTAACTATCATTAAACATAAAAATTTAACCATAACATCATTCCGTTGCGATTTGAAAGAAGAAAAAATAAACCAATAATGACACTTTCGGATTTATATATATATATATTCCTATAATATAAAATAAAATATAAATGTGTGTCCCATGCCACTTGGATTTAAGTACCTTAAATATTGCAGACAGAACATTTTGCTGAAGGAAGACATTATTTTAATTGATATACCAATTTAAACTACATCCATAGATTTTTAAATAATTACCTGGTACGACAATATCATTATTATTTATATTTCTATTTGTATTTTTCTATGGATGCTTGCAGCAATTCCTTTACTAATAATTTATTAAATATTAAAA
>DVZL01008560.1:0-10186 GCA_018236625.1 Lasaia peninsularis | reverse complement strand
ATGTCACGATGTTGGTGACAATAGACCCTGTGCTCGCCTCTTACGAGCTGCCTGGGTGGAAGGCAGTTGGCCTATTCCACAACCGGGGAAATTTTCAAACGGTATACTTACGAGGATTCATCTTCGGCTGTCCCCTTGGGTCGCTGGTACGCACGCGGGGGTCCGAGTTAAATGACTGCATACGAGGATCACGTGGGTACGCGCTGTATACAAAATTATGCACTTTATTCATGTTGCAAAAGTCATCACAAAGACCTGTCCTCAATATTGAACATCTATCTCATTTTTATAGGGCCTGCTCTCTCAGTCTCGTAAGACTGGCTGGTTGTGATCATGTCAAACTTGTAGAAAGAGAGGTTAGCCAGTCTAGAAAGAGTTAGCAATAATATAGGGGAAAGGTCTTTGTTGGGAGTACAATCTCCGGATACAATTTTTATCTTGATTATTTTATTACTACGATATGACATTAAATGTCAAATGTGGCCATCTAAAACATTTATTACCGTTTTGTTAGGTTATGTAGCTGTATGTACTGTAAGTTAATTATATTTAACGGAATCTTTGATAATTTCATGTTCCGCGATTTCATGAAGATGGCCACCTTTGAAACTTAGCCTCTAAGCTATTAAACACAACCATCAATTTCGGTTTATACGTAGAACATTATGAAAAACAAAATATGAAGACAGATAAAAAACAAATGAAACATTCGCAACAAGGCATTGCAACGTCACATTGCAAAAAAAAACTCCGCATTGTTATGTGATGCTTTTACGTAACTTTATTTCATCGGTTAAGTGCTGCATCGCATCGAAAATTTCAACGACACGTCATGCGATGTCGTCAAGTTTTACGATGCGACATCGAAATTAAGCATCGTGATCACGAATTTAAGAAACAAGCTTGAACATGTTAGATGATACATGAAAATCTTTAAGTAATAAAGATGCTCTACTACTTTCGAATTAGGTATGCTTTGAATAAACGTCAACATTGGGACTTACAAAATTTAAAGAGAAATGCAGTGCTATATATAAAAAACCATTAAATTTAAAATAAAACATGCTCTAGATGAGAATACACTTCACTTCACCGATTATAACTGTTTTTAAAATGATTTCCAATACAATATTTATACATCACAAAAGGTATATTTGGTAGCTGTGTAGGCCGAGAGTGTAAATACATATGTCATTTTACCACCTATCTGCCTGGCTCAAACAAGGGTATGGCAGTTAATAGAATCAATCGACAAGCATGGTACTCATGGTAAGCAACAACTCCTGATGGTAAGAGACAACCGTGGCCTAAGGACACCATAGATTTTGTAGGTGTACTGTTCTGATGTGAAAATCTATTAATAATTAATTGAGCAATAATTCAATTGTCATTTTGCAAAAACCCACCGAGACAGTGTGACTCGATCAAGGTGGACACACAATTCACTCTCAAATAAATTGAGTTAATTAATTGAGTTTTTTGCTTGACCGAGTTGCATTAAACTACTGTTTTGGCGGGAATTAGCGAAATAATAATATTATTTTTGTTTATGGTTTTACTCTCTTACTCTTAAGTATTTGTTGATTTTTTTAATCGTTCATCGCGGAAAAAGCGCTAATCAGTTTTGGATCTGGTTTTAATTTTCAAAAATTAGAGCTCAAATTTGGAATTCAATCCATACTTTATTAGAACAAGAGACTGAAACTGCTTTCATTAATTAGATTAGGATTTCAGTAGTCTTAAGAGGCGTTTGTTAAAATTATTCTTTTATACGATTTGTGGTCAAAAAAGAAATTAAAAGATATGAGTATAAAATGTTTTGTAACAAGTTAACAAACTTGTTACAAAACTTGCGATTTCACGAGCAATTGTGGTACCTAATACCTTTGCTACCTCAACTTATCTAAGGTAAGTACATGCTATATATTTTGAAAGAGATAAAACATTAGTAATGTTAAATTAAGCAGAACACAACTTGAAGGGCTTTTAATCGCAATATTCGATAAAATAAAATATTTGACTACAAGTCTTATATCTCTTTTTTTGACTTGAGTCGACAGAAGATAGCGGTAACTTAAATAACTTTAGTTAGTAGCAGCAGAATTATTTTAACAATGTCAAATATTCATATTAATATTAATAAAATCAATCAATAATTTACGGCCTATTTTAGTTTAGCACTGAAAAGCTTACACTGAAACTTTTGTGAATAACAGTCACAACTGGCGAAGTGTAATAGTAGGAGAGCCCAAAATGCTACATTCATTATAACTGGAGCAAAAGTAGAACAATATTTATGTTTTCGGCAGTGGGCCAAGGGTCTAAATAGCTAAATTACAAGGACCTTTAATAATATATGAGTGCATCAGATCACAGATAAATATTTCAATTAAGCACTTTCCAATAATGGGTGAACATAGATGACTGATTTTATACGAGTTTCTAACCTTCCTACTCTCTTACGTTACGCCAAAATCGTTAAATTATTTAAATATACACTTATTGGCATTTATTGGGAAGGTATTTCCAGACCGTTACAATTTAAGCGTACTTTAACCTCTGACTTTAAACCTTCTTCACTTTCTATCAGGTGAATTGAGAGTCATTACACTATGCTATTAGTAATAAAAAAGTATTGAACCCACCATACTTTATGTGTTTATGTAAATTTTCAAGTCAACAAATTTTAAATGACATGGATAGAGGTATTTAATGATAGCACGAAGTACCACATAATCGTATCTCCTACAGCATAATCATACGCGCTCGAGTAACTCTTAAAATCCCCTCTTAGGCTCACCTAATAAAAACACAAAAATGAAGTGCGTGAAACTGTGTAAAGCAGTTATACTCAACCAGCAGCTCGCAAGCCGCATACAGCCCATAAGCCTTTTAATGTTTGGCCCATTTGGTGTTTTTTATTTAAAAAAATCTACTTTTTTATAATTTACTCTCTTTTCGACGGCACTTGGTGAAATTCCATTGTATATTAAATATATAATCAATTCACACTTTTTTGTGTACAAGTGTGTGCTAAAGATATATTAGTTATATATTACAAACTACACTACTTATTAGTTTTTTATTTTGCGGTCCGCGACGTCATACATTTGGGGCCCTTATAGAAAAAAGGTTGAGTACCACTGGCGTAAAGTATAAATGATGGACAGTGAACACATATCACTACGTTAAACTTACGTTTCTCGCGCCTCCGGAACGGGAGCAGGTCTAAATGTCATATTACTTTTAATAATATATTATGTAATAAATAATCATCATTATATTCTATTTCAACCTGCACTACTAAAGCGTCAAAATATTTTCAAAATGCATATAACTAAACTCCAAACTCGTTTTTAGGGTTCTTTACCCATATGGTAAAAACGGGACCGTATTATAAGATTTTACTGTCCGTCTGTCTGTTTGTTTCTTAATATGATCTCAAAAATCGCTATAAAGTTGAAATTATCACAAATGATGTATTTTTATGGCCACTATAAAAACAAATACTAAAACAGAATAAAATAAATATTTAAAGGAGGCTCCAATACAACAAACATGATTTGTTTGCAGACTTAAGGATAAATGTACTGAACCCTTCATATGCGAATTCTACACGAACTTGACCGGATTTATTACTTTAGGATATACATTACATGCACAATAAATATAGTTTTAGTAATAATTTCTAAATCTACTTATTCCGCCGATGCGACACGTTGTCAACTTACGTCCAGACCATAATATGAAAATGACCTCATTTTCAAAGTATGTAATTATTTAGTTTTATGCACTTTTTGTTTGTTTGTTTATTTATTTATTTACACCATACTATCATTACAGGACATTTCCCAATGCGATAGTTTAACACTTTTAACAGCTTATATTTACAAAAAAAAAAAAGATAAAGTAGATAACTTATATCTTAACGAAGACAACAAAAACACAGACATTTTCCTAACAAAGAATTTTACACACAATATTGTAGACTACACAAACAAAACAATCCATAATAACATATTACATATAGCTCACTATAAATAACACAACTTTTGCCAATCCACTAAAATTTCCAAATACGTCACTCTTATTGTATTAATGGTATGGTTTTTACCATTAGCTGAGTTCTTGCTTTAGGTAAAAGACGTATTAAAAATATTTCAATTAAGCACTTTCCAATAATGGGTGAACATAGATGACTGATTTTATACGAGTTTATAACCGTCCTACTCTCTTACGTTACGACAAAATCGTTAAATTATTTAAATATACACTTATTGGCATTTATTGGGAAGGTATTTACAGACCTAAGTGATATTCCCTCCGCACTCTAAGTATAATTATTGTTATTTCGAAATGTTGAAAACGTTACGTACCCGGGGTTGTCCTGGGGCAGGTGCGGCGGCGGCACGGGGTGCGGCGCGGGCAGGCTGCGCATGTCCTGGTCCAGCAGCGGTGGCGGCAGCGGCGCGCCCCGCAGGTCCACGTCCATGCCGCCCAGCAGCGGCGCCGCCCCCCCGCCCGGGGCCGCCCCCCCGCCCGAGGCCGCCGCCCGCCCCGCTGCAATACATTGTCGCCTTGTGTCATACTTGTAAACGACACTTTTAGAGGCGATAGCTTTTTTATGAAATAAGGAAGCGAACAAGCACACAGCTCTCCTGATGGTAAGAGACAACCGTGGCCTATAAACACTATAGTTGTTGTAGGTGTGGCCGGGGTTCTAGGTCTGGTGTGCAATTCTACCGGCCCGGAACACGACCTTGTTATTATGGCGAAAGGAATAGGTAAGACGGTGGATACCCACACGGGCGAGTTGCTGCACAGCACTCTACCACCACTAGCCTTGTTAGCAATGACCTTGATAACCTATGCCTCTTACGAGCTGCCTGGTAGAAAGGATGGTATATTCTACACAGGAGGACCAACACAGAGAGCTTACACTACCGACCTGATTGCAAATAAGTAAACTAGCTCTATGGTCGTGAAGTGCAGTCTAATTCTCCTGAAAATACTTCGGGACGAAACGTACGTTGAGAAAGAATTGTGTGTCTCGCTTGATCGATAGTAATCAGTATTGTAGTGCGATACTACTGTTTATCGTTTAAATGATGATTACCGCAAAATAAACAACTAAATCTATCAATAAGGCAGCAATAAATAATGGGAGTATTCCACGGGAACAAAGCCAGAAAGGACATACGTAAATTTAATGTATCTCAAAATTCAGATAAAAAATTTTGATTTGAAATTTCATTCAACTGTTCTTATTTTATAAAAGTAATACTCTACGGTCATGTGTAGTCGCACTAAAATCGGCTCTTTGACATTTGAGGAAATTTCTACAATATCACATTTTACGATCGTAATACACGAAATACCTTCATAAAAAAAAATATTACTGGACAAATTACACAAATTGATCTAACCCCAAAGCAAATTAAATGATTGTGTTATGGGTGTTAGACAACGATACTAATACATAGAAATACTTAAATAGATATAAGAATAAATTTAATAAACACCCGGAAATACAGATATCTATGTTCATCACACAAATGTCTGTCCCCGTCGGGAATCGAACCCGAGCCTCGCGGTTAGTCGATGGGGTTAGGCGTGTACGCTAGCCATTTGCTTTAATATCTCATGTGTACAATAAAGTGTTAAATAAATAAAATTTGATATATGTTTATAAAAATATAGGTTCTTCTGAGAGAAATTGTGATATTCACTCTGTAAATACATGGAAAAAAAACAATGACTCGTATTCGTAAAATAAGTCCTTTATGAGACGATTTTACAATAATAAACTTCCCGACCATATGAAATTTTTTATATTTAATTAAAGGTAGATCACCTTTAATTAAATATAAAAAATGTATTAAATCCTAATTATATAAAAAGGTTATGAAATTGTAGAATACGTAGATAATAAAAATGCTTTGGATTAATTGCTCCTCTTTCAACTCTCTTATTGTTGTATAATGTAAATTTTATGTATTTAGACAATCAGAAAAAAGAGAAGCCTGCGTTTCTGTCGTCGGAACTTCTCAGTGAGTGGCCGCGTTCGGATCCGGTGGTAAATTTTAGAATTATATATAGACGCGTAACAAGAACCCCTTGAAAGGGCATGTGGAATAAAATATTTTCTATTCAATTGTATTACTAGCTGTGCCCGCGACTTTGTCCGTATTTTTATTTAATTACCTTATTTTATACATTTCCAAAATAAAAGTAGCCTAAGCTACTCCTTATTACATCAGCTGTCTGCCAGTCGTTTCACAGATTAGCGGGTATAAACATACAGATGGAAGGACAAAACTCTAAAAAAAATTATTGCTGTATATGTAGTACTTTGTATACATATGCATTTAATAAAAAGTAGTTATTTTTATATTACATACAGACATACCAATTTTGTTAATTTGTGTATTTATCTAAACGAATACACCGATTGTGAAGCGCTTTTTTATTTGAAAGCTACACTATCTAGATGGTTCTTAGCTAAAATTTATGGAAATCGGCCCAGACGTTCGAAGTCATCCACTCCTCGTCAAATGCGAGTAGTATTTGATGGTATGGCAGTTTCATGTGAAACCTAACAGTTAAAATACTTACGTATGGTGGTGGAGGATTTATAATGTAAGCTATCCAATCAAATATCGAGTGTTTATCAAAAATAATCTTTTATTTATTTTTGTATATAATCAACAAGTAATTTGAATATTGCAATGACTACATTATGCACAAGTGGGGCATAATTAATGTAGCAACGGTTTAGTCGTAAGGTTCAAACAACCGGTCTCGGCTATTATAATCTCATGACCACAGATTATCCTTTGCCACTGTACAACAATTTATCTCTAACAAATATTGACAGAAATCTTTAATTACATTTTGTTATCTGTGCTAAATTTGTCTCCTGTATCACAAATGAAATGGTATCGCGGTTATACAGATACATTATCAGTTTTTTTTTGAGTAAGTTTAATAAGGTCACAACATTTTGTTTACGGTCATGTGAAATGTATACAGCTTTTACAGATAAATATAATTTTATTTCTGTATATTTTCTTTTTGTATAACTTATAATTGAAAAAATAGCTAATGTAGTTGTATTGTTAATTTCTTTTTGTTTAAGTTGACTGGCACGTCTGTTGCAGTGGGACGAAATTAAAACTGGCACTCAATTTAATTAAAATACGTTTTAAAAAAATATATTACGATTTCAAAAACCGAATAAGTCATTTGGAATATAAAGTTTTTATTGAGCCTTGTAATCTAACTATTTCCAATCCTAATTTACAATATTATTATGTATTGTTTATTAATTGCTGTTGTACTATTCGAGGGTGGTGTCAAGAATCTCCGAAATCAGCGTGTTTGTATGAAAATAATAAATGCTCCACATTTATAAGATAAGCAATTATGTAGGAATCGTGAATCTTGGACTCGACACACTTACCTACCCCGCGTGGGACCTAGCGTAAAGATATGTATGTATTTTTTTCATATTTCTTTACTTTTATTTAAAAATTTAATTGGAAAACTTACAGCTTTAGAAGGTTATAAAATTATACACTTACTAGGTGAAGGCCAATTACTTGCAGTTATTTAGAAAAATGTAATTTAGTACACTGTAGACATAAAAAAGGCATAATATAAAATAAGGCAAATAATAAATATGTTGATTAATTATATATTAAGGAAAAAAATATAATTAATTTTTTATTCAATTTCCCGAAACTCATGTTAAATTTGTCCAAATTACCTTCCCGAGACTCAGTATTGAGACTCGGATTTGAGTTGTATTTAATTAGTTTATTCACGTCACTTGTGTTTCAGACATATTAATATTCAGCTTAATCTTGACTGCGGAATAGAGTGACCCTCAATTCAATGATTATGAATATTTATTATCTGTTAACATGAAACTACAGAGGAAGGATATCCTTAAAATACATACTTATAACTCTACCTTTCATTGCTTAAAATCATTATTTATTTTGTAATCATAGCATATTGTCAATGATTAATTGATATTTAAGTAATCCGTACTAATATTATGAATTCGAATGATGATATGAGTCTCTGTCTCTGTCTGTAACGCTTTCACGCCTAAACCACGAAGCGATTTTGATGAAATTTAGTACAGCTATATAGTTGACGTTGAGAAAGGACATAGGCTATTTTTTAACCGTCTACAATAAAAAGAGGATATGTTTTAACACAATAAATATTATAAGTCAGAAAAATGTCGGCGGAAAGCTAGAGTAATATATTTTATAATTTTTATATATTTTCTGCGGTGGCCTATTTCGACATCCATTTCGGCAGTCCAGGTTCAAACCCCGCCATGTACATGAGTTTTTAAAAATTAGGTAAGTACATTTACTGAGTGCTTTCGGTGAAGGAAAACATCGTGAGAAAACCTGGCATTTGTGCCGAC
Source organism: Lasaia peninsularis (assembly GCA_018236625.1). NCBI lineage: Eukaryota > Metazoa > Arthropoda > Insecta > Lepidoptera > Riodinidae > Lasaia > Lasaia peninsularis. The sequence continues at coordinate 1,740 of DVZL01008560.1, read as the reverse complement.
GTACTTGCCATCTGTCACATCATGGTAACTAATATCGTCGGCTAATCGTGGATGCATATGTATCTCTGCCTGTCCTTTCGGGGATATGGGCATGATGATATATATTAATTATTTTTTGGCTTCCTCGTTGGTCGAGATTTACGGTTGGTCGAGAGAAGACAAAAGCTTTAAAAGATTGTAAACAATCCAAAGGCTGGCTACGCTCCATTACCACTTTTGGCATCTACGGGCAAAGACTACTTCCATTCGAAAACCCGTCTACGTACCATCCAGTCTCATAAAAATATTCAACATGATACATTAAACAAATTAATTAATATTATAATTAATATGACTGCAACAGTCGTGCGGCAAAACCAGTCGAATATGGTAACACTCGCGGAACTCTGCGGATGACCAGTAGCATTTAATATTCAAATGTGATGTTTTAAAGTTTTATTGAATATTTTTTATTTCTCATTTGATTTCTAAACGACCTCAATGGGAAATGTTGATGCACACTCACATGGTCCTAGATTCGATTTTTAAAAGACAAACTCCTTACTAAAATGAATATTTATTTATTTGACACTTAAAAAAAAGTACCTTCACGCCTATTATCCCCGAAAGAGTAGGCAGAGGTGTGCTAGTATCCACGACTCGTAAGTCTAGTAGATATATTAGAACAACCACGATTAGCCAAGGTACTATGGCCCTAATGTGATAGGTGGCAAGCCTATCACCACTTCGGGCACATTCCGATCCCGGGCAATGTAATGCTTACTCAGAAAAATCTGAAAAATATTTTTAAGAAAAGTTGGCCGACTGGGAATTGAACCCGGGAACCTACGTGGCTAACGATATTACCAGGCGACAGCTGTACCGTTACACTATAGAGGCAACTAAAGTACACGAAATAATAAAATAGTACAAAAGCAAGCTTAGATCCTTGATGGTATAGTGGTTAGCGCTTCGGACTTCTATTCCGGTAGACCAGGTTCAGAACCTCACTATGTACCAATGAGTTTTCAAACCTTAAGTACGTTTTCTGGCGCTCGTACAGCGAAAGAAAACATTGTTGACGACTCTTCTGTAACATCTATGGTTTCATGGCCACACCAAGCACACGGGTTTTATTAAGACAGCCAGTCTTATCCCAAAAAATGTGTACATATAAAGACCATGAAATTTCTTTGCGGGGATTACGTTCGTAACAACGGCCTGTCGCCAATATTAAACATCTATTCTTAATCTTATAAGGCTTACTTTGACTTTGTCAACTCCACAATACTCGCAGACTGAGAGGTTGTCCAGTCTAGAGGGAGTTGGCAATACTATATTGGGGACAGTTTGTTAGGAGTGTTAACTCCAGATCCTTAAGCTTCATCATAAAGTCATAGATATTAAAAACATAGACCCGATATCTACGGTTGTAGTTTAAAACAATACCGTTGATTATGGCCGGACACGTTGCACAACGAGCTAATTCAATGAACAGTTTCGAACACGGCATATGCATTAACTTTATACGGCCAGGAAAATATTGACAGACAGCTAATCAATACAGTCAACATCAGAAATATGTATCCGTAAACAACACTTCGGTACTTTTACAATTTATCACATATTATATTATACAGTCAATCTCAGAAATATGTAAACATCACAATATATTACAAAACAAAGTCACTTTCTCTGTCTGTCCCTATGTATGCTTAAATCTTTAAAACTATACAACGGATTTTGATGCGGTTTTTTTAA
>DVZL01008559.1:0-10186 GCA_018236625.1 Lasaia peninsularis | reverse complement strand
TTCGCGAAGACTAAAAATTCAAAAATAAATAATAGTTAAAAAAACTAAAAAACACGCTTTTATTTCTTGTACAACTAAAAACTAGAAAAAGCGTGGGGTGCTTGTTATTTAAAATATCATAATCATTCTCTTTAACTATATATTAGAGGTTAATAATTATGAACAACAGTATAATGCACCCCACGCTGTTTACTCTGAATTAAATTATTTAGTTAAAAACTTAAGATTGGTTTTCTCCCCCTGTAACATAAACTCTTCATAACTTAAAATTATTTTCTAGTTTTTAGTTGTACAAGAAATAAAAGCGTATTTTTTAGTTTTTTAAACTATTATTTTTTGTATAACATATGTGTATATGGAGTACAAAATGTATGAATGGTGTATATGCACCACGATTAGTCGATGATATTAGATCCCATGATGTATAATATATAGTTTATATACTGAATAGGAGAAATAAATTTTTGCATAAAATGTTATTGTTGATGATGTTTTTGTTCATCGTAAAAGCATTCAGGAAATGTACCCTAGTTTGAAAAACTCATCGATAAATGGCAGGGTTTGAACCTGGACTACCGAAATGGATGTCCAAAGCGCGTACCAATAGGCCACTGAGGTAAATGCATAAAATTAGGTGTAGCTGGCATTTACTTTTTTTCACAAATATTTTCACTGCCGTTTTAAAAATGCCAAATTGCAATTCTCATAAAATTCTGCTTTAGGAAGTTAATTCTAATTTTCACCAGTACGAAGGATGAAAAAAGAGGCGAACTTTTTGGTTTTAGTTCGAAGTATATCCATAACTCGTATTGTGATTGAAAAATGTTGCAGGTGGTACAAAGTCTATCCCACAAAAGCACACAATCTGAGGTCAACAACATATTAGTAGGCTATCTAACTCTTAATTCCGGAACACGACAGTAGAAACCTAGTCTTGACCCGAACAAGGGTTATGTAGTAGAATACATACCGCCGAGTAAAAAAATTCTAACTCAATAAATTTGTCCCTGCAATTAAACATAGAGTTTTCTTCAGGTTGGGATATAAATCCTTAACGAATCGGGGAAATTTCCATCCATAATTAATCTAATTGTAGGTCGAGGGAAGTTTTATCAATGAAAACATATTAGATAAGCCACTCCAGCCCGGTAGTATTTAATTGCTGGCTAAATTTTTGAAATGCTTTTTATTTTTAAACCTTTTACGGTGTAAGATGTTCTGTAGGTTTATAATATATGACTAGGTAAAAGATGGCAAAAGCATCCCTTCATCAATGTAATATGTGCTTATTACTTTAATGTCGGTTTTATTAGGTAATCCTTTAAACCTAAACTTAATATAAAAAAGGGTAGATCGAAGAACAAACTAATTTGTATTTGCAAGCAAATATTTGTCCAGTAATATTTAAGCCAGGGCAGAAATATAATTTTTCTAGCGATTGTATATAACAATCTAAAAAAATCAGAGTCCTGCCCTGTCTTAACACTGCTACACTAGCTGGTTAAGCCAGGGCAGGACTTTGATTTTTTTTGTGTTTGACTTTGATGTTTGACTGAAAATGCGACCGTTGCATTCCTCAACAAGTTACCAAGATTTAATCGTATGTGTAATGTTTTAATCAGACCACACTACAAGCGTCCACAAAGGCAAATGTCACTGTCAAAACAATATTCATACTACCCTCACAAAAATCTTCATAATATCTTACAAATGAACCTTAATACATCTGATATGTTTCCAGTGGTATCAACCATTACTAACTTTTACCTACAAGATATAATATGGCTCCTGGCAACAAATATGCAGTCCGCTCTGTTCTTTCACACAGGGTCCCATTTGGCGCAAGGCCCGAGGTTATTTCTACTCTTACTTCGTGCTTAATCCGGGACTGTAAAACTAGCTAATTAATGAAATGAAGCCATTCAGTCGAAGCTGGTACTCGTTCGTTGCAGTTCATAGAGCATTAATTAAACCTACTAGCGCCATACATTGGGCTAATTACTAATCTAACCTAGGATTTTCGTGTTGTAACTCTTTGACATCCAATTACTGAACAATTCTTACGTCCAACGTAATACATTGTAATGCGTTGCAAAAATACGCATTAAAGACATCTAAAAAATTTTTTTATAAAAATTTGTATAGTTATATATTTTTTAAGCTAAGCCAAAGAAGAAAGACAAGTATTGTTATCTATATACATTTAATAAAATTGTAGAAAAGTGAATTCTGTCCGTTGAAGATATTTAAAAAATAATAGGTTCAGGCGACTATAAAGAAGCAGCAGGACACATTTTTCGCATTTTTAGAATTCTTGTCCGTCTGTCTTTCTGTCTGTCTGTCTGTTAATTTGTTACGCAATCACGCAAAATCTGCTGGAAGGATTTAAATGAGACTTTGTGGGATTATACTTTGTATTATTGAGTAACATACAGGTTACTTTTTATCCCGGTAACTTAACGGGTTTCCGTGGGAGAGGGGACATAGTTAAAATCTAAAATTGGCTATAATCCTTGAACGTAAAGTCAGATTATATTTTTTCTACTTTCATTTTGTAGAACATATCTTTCAAAATGACCTGTAACTTTTTACAAGTTGTAAGATTTTTAGATTAGGAGTTACAGACCTCAACAACTCTCAGTATAAATAGACCTTCTAGCATAACTTGAACTCTAAAATGGATAGAAACCTTAAGTAGAAATATCCAAGTTTCGTAGGATTGTAATTTGTACTTTAGGATTGTAATTTGTAATTTGTATTATTTATTGTATTTCGGTTGTATTTAGACTATACCATTTAAAAACCCAATAAATATCTTTTTCGAGGGTGCAAAAAAGAAAGCAATTATTTCGCAATTTTTTTTCCTATATTTACGAGGCTAAATAAAAATTGGGTTAAATTTAACAAATTATTTAAAAGATACTTAATCCGATTATGAAAACATTTTTACATATTTTTGTTGTTTCCTTTTTTGGAGAACGAAATTCGAAAACCTATTTATTTTTTAGAAAGTACTTTCAGATTCAGTACAATAGATGTCGCTTTACGATATAACATTATTATACCCGTGAAGCTATAGGGATCGAATAATCGGGAGATTATTATTGACTCTACATCGGCCAACCTTAATATTTATAGGCCAACAAATTAATATTGGGTAAATTCAGTGATCCACTTTACAAATTAATACATTTTAAATATTATTAATATGGATAGTATAATATTATCAATTGTATTATGTTCATCAAAGCCTAAATTAGTACAGCTAAAAGGTAACACGGTATGCATTAACTCTTAGGCGAAACAAAGATCGCCGGATCAGCTAGTTACTATATAGATATTTAACAAATTGTTATTTATTAATGAAAAATAAATAAAAATCATCAATTATATCTCCGAGAGGGTAGGCATATGCACCCCCGATTAGCTGACGATAATTGGTGCCATGATATGACAGATGGCAAGTCCGTCGCCATATCGGTCACAAATACTGGATTTCCTCACGATGTTTTCCTTCACCGTAAATGCACTCAAAATATTTACGTAAGTTAGAAAAACTCTTTGCTACATGGCGGGATTGAACCTAAGACTACCGAAATGCTACATAGAAATCCGGAATGCATACCTTCTAAGCCACTGAGGCTGTCTCGAGGCTTATCAGCAAAACTTTGTTTTATGTATTTATTGTTAAGGCAATAAAATGTATCATATTTCCTCCTGTCATTTCACTTAAACTGTTGTGAGCTTTTGGATTTTCTGAATCGTTTTTGAACTAGCTGAACCGGCATTAATAAGATAATAATATATAACGAGGGAGTCGAGCTTACTGTGTTTTTCTGCTGCTAATATCGCTTACGGCGAATAATAAAGCCTTAAGTTTTTTTTTTATAATTTTGATTATTAGTTTTCTAAAAATTTACAACAATTATGACTACAAACGTACTCACAAAATTAAATGCGCGCCCAACAACCTTCTTCGTCAGACATTCGGAAGAGTGTGACGCCCTAACATTAATTTATTTCGAAGTGAACGTTAAAGAAGTCATAATTCATTTTGATTAAGTTTAGATTATTTTAAAACAATTTTAACCGAATCAAAATATTTGGCAAGTTCAACCAAACAAGCTCTTCAGTTTTATGTAACAGTACAGAGTATTATTAACATAGTTTCGATGTGATTATTAAATGGCCTCATAATATAATGTCTATGTCAGCTTTGCAAATGGCAATAGCGTGATGTTTTTACATTTGGTTTAGGTTGTATTTGATGTAATGCATTAGCAGTAAATCCAGTCGAGCCTCAAAGAGGAAAGGACAAACATAAAGAGCTGGTGCCGGAAACTGGCTCACACACGCGAATGTTGTTTATGACAAAACGTTAAAGATGCTAACATGTAATATGTACAAATAAATGAAATTGGAGTGTCTGTATGTCATATTAAAATAACCACTTTTTAAGTAATACATATGTAGGTATGTTAACAAGGTACATATACCAAGATAATATTTTTTAATTTTTGTCTGTCTGTCTGTTTGTACCCGCTAATCTATGAAACGACTGAACCGATTTTAAGAAGACTCCTTGCTAGAAAGCTTATGTAATAAGGAGTTGATTAGGCTACTTTTAAAGTACTTTTGCGCCTATTATACCCGAAGAGGTAGTCAGAGGTGTGCTAGTATATCCACGACTTGTGAGTCTAGTAGATACACTAGAATACCCACAATTAGCTAGGGTACAAGGGCCCCATTTAAATTTTATTGCAATTGGTTCAGCGCTTTTTGAAAAAAAAATATTAAAAAAATTAAAAGTTGTTTATAGACACTTGATAATAACATTGATGTTAGTTTTATTACATTAAAATTTATTGCATTTAATTACATTTCAAGACAGTTGCGAGCACTGTCGCTATTGTGGCAGGAATAGGTAAGGCGGTGGTACCAATCCGGGCGATTCATTGCAAGACTCTACCACCTAGTCAATGTCACAGTGTTGGTGACAATAGATCCTGTGCTCGCCTCTTACGAACTGCCTGGGTGGAAGGTAGTTGGCCTATTCTACAACGGAACCCGGACCAACACGGGGAAAAAGATAAACAAGTTTTCTCAAATATTCATGACGATATAGTTAAAATAAATCCATCACGTGCGAATTATGTGAACTCGCACGCGAAGGGTTTCGCGCCATTGTCAACAAAAACAGCAAATAAATTAAGTTTGTTGTTTGGGAGCACCCTTTATTTATTTTTAGTATTTGTTGTTATAGTGACAACAGAACTACATCATCTGAATCAGGGTTCTTAGTAATAGGATTCCGTTTTTACACTTTGGGTACGGAACCCTAAAAATAAATGTCACAATGTAGTCAAGTTATAAAACATAAAAAATCAACATAAACAGGAAACATCGACTATTTTGACTAATTGCAATAAACACACACACACACACACACTTACACACACAAACATACAACTACTCATAGAAGTAAAAATAACAAAAATGTAATTCTTTATTCTACTCTTATTAAATGGCAACAAAATGTAATCTCATTACGTGGCAACTAGTGGCAAGGAACAAACACGGAAGTTGCCAACGATATATTCAAGTTACTCGCCGCACGCCACGTTCCAACTTCACTCAATTTCTCGAGCCGCAAATTAATCCAAACTTATACCTTTGGTAAAGAAGTTAAACACGCTCGTTGTTTATTTTATGAAACTGTATGTATTTAGTTGCCACCAGCAGATTTCCACGAGTTTTAATTTTGTTAAGCTCACTCAGTGGCATTGTTCGAGCTGACAGGATGAGATTAACTACATCTCTTTCAACCGACTTTGAAAAAGAGAAGATGAGTATCTTCTCTTTTTCGAAGTCGGCTTTGGCCAGTATGTTTTTATTGTTTTGTATCTTTTTAGAAATGATTATTTTGATTATTTGTACTTGCTGTGTCCGCGACTTTATCAGTATTTTTATTTAATTAGTTTATTCTCTACATTTCTAAAATAAAATTCTAAAATTACTTTTATTTTTAGATTTTCCTTATTACATCAACCGTCAAAATTGGTCCAACCATTTCAGATAATAGCGGGCACAGGCAGATAGATAAAAAAAGTACCTTCACGCCTATTTTTCCCAAAGGGGTAGGCAGAGGATAGTAGGAGAGATATAAAAATAAAAATATTTATTAGCAGAACCAGGTTAAATCTATAGATACAATTATCTGGTCCCCACACTAGGCTGAGCCCGTCCCGTGGGGAAATTCAGTATATTGTATTAATATATAATAAATTAGTCAAGATACTAGGGTTCATGATAAAGTGATAGGTGGCAAGCCTATCGCAAATTCGAGCGCATTCCAATCCTGGGCAATGGAATGCTTTCTCAGAATAAATTATAGAGATTTAAGTAAAGTTGCCCGACCTGGGAATACCCTGGTACCCTACGCGGCTAATGGTCTTAGCGGGCGGCCATCGTACCGTTACACCACAAAGTTAAGAACAGGACAGAGGAGGAAACAGACAGACAGACAAATATTCTAAAAAACATAATTTTCTATAGGTACCTTGTAAACACACATAAGTATGTATTTAGTAAAAAGCGGTTATTTCAATACATGCAGCCATTCAAATTTTATTTATTTTTATAGATGAATGTTGATACTTCAGAGGTGATACTATAAATGGACGGTGGACCATGACGGTGAAATTGGCCCACCGACTGCACGTCACTCAGCGGGCTATGGAGAGGTCAATGCTTGGGTTCTCGCTTCGGGACAAGGTCCGAAACGAGATTGTCAGGCAGAAGACCAAAGTGACCGATATAGTCCAATGATGTAGCGAGCTGAAGTCGCTGTGGGCTGGTCACATCTGTCGCAGAACCGATGGTTGGATTAGACGGGTTCTTGAATGGAGACTGCGTTTTGGTAAGCGTAGCGTAGGGCGCCCTCTGGCCAGGTGGACCGACGGCTTAAAGAGGGTAGCTGGATAGTGAAAGCGGGAGATCGGGTCTTATGGAGTACAATGGGGGAGACCTACGTCCAGCAGTGGGCTGAGATAGGTGACGATGATGACTACGAAGATAATGCAATGTTTGAAATATCAATAAAAGTCGACAAGGCGACAGAATAATAAAATCGAAGTTTTTTGCAGTTTTAATGTTATCCAAATGGTTCCGTAATCTATCGGGTCAAGATTTCCAAACAAACAAATAAACGAGGGATCTCCTTTTAGAATATTCAAAAACCATTTCTAAGCCGTTGGGCTTATTAAACACACAGAACTTAGTAAAACTAATTCTATCGCAAACGAAGCTGCATGCTGCAATTAGTTAAAAAGTAAACAAATCATAAGCTAAAATTATATCGTGTTTAACCTGCTCCTAAAATACAAGGTGCCTTAAAAAGCGGTGTTAATATAAATCTATAAAAAGTACTTTCGTTTAAAATTATGCAAACAAAAAAGCCTCTAATACTGGACTTTTTATTGACACTTCGACGAGAGGCTTTGAATCATTTTCGTCGCGGCTTATTTTTATTCAGTGTTGAAATTTTAGAGTACAAAATCGACCCTTAAAGAAAATTTTTTCATCAGGTTTATAAAATAAGTAAATCTTAATTGCCTTTGCACGAGTTTAAAACAGATATACATATCTTGACGCCAGGTTCCTTGAGAGGTAGGCAGAGAATATCGAGTGCCAAATGTCACAATCCCTACACACCTGCCTAGCTTCCTCCACATTCATCATTCTCTTCACGTATACACACCGTTTTTGAAGACTCTTGACACCATCCTCGGATAATAAGTACGTATGTATACGAGTACGTCTACATCCATCCACATTCGCATTGTATATCTGTTTCTTCAATCTTTCATCTTTGTTGACCGAACCATCGGGGCACTTTCTCATTTTTACATTGAGTTTTTCTTTCAATCCCACTCTTTCTCTGATATCCCAATCACAAATGTGGTTCGCAAGTTTATTGCAGAAGAAACATTACCTATAACTCTTAGATTCACCATTTCTGCTTATATTTAACCTCTTATCCAAAGCACGAACTCAATTGGACCAATCTGTACAAATAAATAAAACTGGAGTGCCTATAAGTAGTAATAATTAAGCATTACATTGGCCGGGATTGGAATGTGCCCGAAGTGGCGATAGGCTTGCCACCTATCACGTCATAGGCCCTAGCACTAATCGTGGATGTTCTAGTATATCTACTGGACTGACGAGACGTGAATATACTAGCATATTTCTGCCTACCCCTTCCGGGATAATAGTCGTGAAGGTAGTTTTTTGTATTTAAAATTAAAATGAAACGGCTGGACCGATTTTCTAATGTGATAAGGAACATCTAATGTGATAAGGAACGACTTGGGCTACTCTTATTTCAGAATTTTAATTTTATAAAATAAACAATGAAATAAAAAGGCATGCGAAGTCGCGGGAATAGCTAGTATAACAATAGATATTAATATAAAGAGAAACCTTCGCGTTATGATAGAGAATCTAAAGGGCATCAAATAATACAGAGTAATCTGAAATGTCAAGAAGTGATCCAAAGAGTGTCGCTCTCACCTCGTCTGACATACCATCCACCGTCCGCGCTGGGTCAGTTTTATCTTTGACATATAATGTTCTTACATAAAAATATCACGTAGTATATCCTCGAATCTTATTATTCAATTTGGAACGAATGCTCAAATATCATATATATTTTATCAAGATAATAGATGTAGAGTTGGTTGATATTGCCTTCTCATGGACAGAAAGATTTGCTTCTCTTTTTATTAATCGAATGGTCAAGGATTGAAAATCTTTACATGGGTAGCTATAGATTATTACAATTTGAGCGTCCTTAAAGAAACAGTAAATATCGACTGTGAACCTGCAATATGTCCTTAACTTTTGGGAAGTAGGACAAAATTCGATTAAAAAGTGATTTGGCTTAAATTTAAAGATAGGACATAATATTGCTGGTTCACAGACAGTATTCATTTTTAGCTTAGTTTGCTTCCACCTTCGACCCCCTTCTTCCCTTTCCATCAGGTGAGTTGAAAATTATACTACGCTATTTAAAAAAAAATCCAAGACGTCTACGTCCAAAATGCGGAGTTTTATTAGGGTAGAAGTTACACCCGCATCCCCGATAGGCTAGGTACCCTCGGTTAGCCGACCATCGTCCCACGATGTGACGAGTGGCAAGTCCTTTGCCATATCGGGTACAAATCCCGAGTTTCCTCACGTGTTTTCCTTCACCGTTAAGAGCACTTCAATGTACTTACTTAAGTTTCATTGGTACGGGTTTTTAAATCGGACTACCGAAATGGAAATAACAGCGGCGTGCACAGGATTATGAACTGGGCGGAGTGCGCTGGTACAAAACATTTTTCTTTTATAGATTTTTAGTTTTTTTTATTTTATTTAGTTTCATAGACTATGTGATCATGATAGTGAAATTTCGGAGTTTAATTAGATATATCAGAGCACAATATCCTGTTTCATAACGTAAACAGTGCTGTGTCTGACTTGCACATAAGGTCTAACAACCTGATCACAGGGCAGCGTCGCACCTACAACATCTATGGTGTCTATAGGCCACGGTTGTCGCTTACCATCAGGAGACCCGTGTGCCTGCTGCTATCTTATCCCATAATAAAAAAAAGTGCGTCTATGGAGTGCACGCTCCTAGGAAATGACATTCAGAATATCTGGACAGATACTATCTCCCCTTTTCGTACCCCTACGTGACTTCCCGTGTAGTATCTTCTTTGACCTTTTGGCCTAAGGTTGGCAAAGTCTCATTGCCACCTTTGGTACTTTTTAGTCTGTTCTTTTTGCCTTTTAAGTTATTTTTTTGTCTTAGTTACTTTTCAGTAGCTTAGTTTTGATGTGTAGTAATATTTTACCTCATTAATTTCCTGCCTTCTTTGTTTATTTGACATAAATTTTATTATATTTTGTGATTATGTGATTGTCAATCCGCTAGATAGCGCCACGGGAAAATTAAGCTGGCTATGGTTTGGTTTTTTGAAATCTAGAAGTAGTTGTATGTTACGTTTGGTTGTTACCGAGTTAAAGTCGAAAATATGAGGTTTTAACAATAGTTATTAAAAAATAATAGTTTAAAAAAACTAAAAACACGCTTTTATTTCTTGTACAGCTAAAAACTAGAAAATAATTCTAAGTT
>DVZL01008558.1:0-10187 GCA_018236625.1 Lasaia peninsularis | reverse complement strand
TATTTCAATTGACAACAGGTCTAACAACAGTCAACAGCAATAACAGGATAAGTAAGAATTCAATAATTTCGTTATCTTTTGTGCATGGATAACATGTTATTATAACCTGTTATTGTAACAACGACCATCTCTAGTTACACGTTGTATACGCAAAAAACCCCAATTAATCTCAAAAACGGCTTAACCTATTTGGATATGAAAATTTCAGTAATAGGTTGTGATGGCCTTCAATTAACATTTAGTGTTTATTTCATTTAAATCGATTAACAAATAAAGAAGTTATGCGAATTTATGTCAATAATGTAATATGTACCAATTTAAAAAGAAAGTAGAGTACTTTTTGCGAAAGCGAAATCTACTCATACGAAGTCCCGAGTACAGCTAGTATAAAATAAAACCCATTATTGCCATATTAAATGAATGTTCTATCATTCGTATATTAATTAATAAAATTCATAAGCACTATTTAAACACATTATATAACACACGTTTTTAATTTTAAGTAATTTCTGATCGCGTTGGGCATTGAATCCGAACCTCGTAGCTGGTTGATGACTATTTTTACAGCGAAGAAAAAAATATCGTCGGCTAATCGTGAGTGCATATTTACCCCTGCTTACCTTTTCAGGGATATGGGCGTGACGATATTTATTTATTTTAAATTAAGAATATGCGGATAATTCTGATGAATATTATATTTTAAAATAAAAATTTGCATCAACAATTTTATGAGGAAAATTCATCTGATTTAACAATAAGGGGAAGTCTTATAAAGCTTTAGTATAATTCATTGCGTTAAGCACCTAAAGAGATGAAGCTTAATTCAGACACTGCGACATTTGTACGTTTACGCCATGTATTATTCAAATATATTGCCCTTATCTGCGATCGTAAGGGCTTTAGTTTTTTGTTTCCTCAAATCTCCTAAGAACAAAAAACGCCCGACAGGATCCCAGCCTTGCTATCTTTTACCTTTTTTTATTTTAATAACGTTAGCTTTGAATTCGGGCTACATTTTTAATTTTTTTTTCAGTAGAAAGATGGCCTTGGCCGTTTTCAATATATTATAGAGTTAAAATTCTTAAAAGCTTATGTTTTTGTATTCAGGTTTGTCATATTTTAAATATTAGAAATATTTATTATATTTTAAAGATTAGTTTTCTTTAAAACACCCACTTGTACTATTCCACAATATTTATTAAAATTTCACATTAGCCAACCGGTTTCACTTTTCTCAGCATTATCAGGGCTTATATAATTTAGAGACAAATAAATTTAGTACATATTGTTCAGTGTTAGTCTGCTAGAATAATAAATATTGTGGAATAGTACAAGTGGATATTCTAAAGGAAAAAAACTGAATTTACAATGGAATTTTCACCATCAAGCCACCACCACCAACCACCATTTCCACCAAGTGCCGACGATGAAAAATATAAGTTCTATATATTTAGACATCGTTTGATGTTTTTTTTTAAAACAACGACTTAAACGTAACAACACTTATTTTATAGATATAATCATAACCTTACTTTTAATTATTTAGTTATTAGATAGAAAAAAACTACTTTTGCAAGCAGCTTGTTATTCCACCAACCCACACAAGTAATTAATGTACTGTTATATTTCAGGTGATGTACTTTTAGAAAATCTATGTGTTTGGTTGTTTTACTATTAAATTAAAAAAAAATATGTGTGAGAAATATTAATGTATAAAAATATATTTACGACCATATCCGCTAATTGATAGGCAAAGATGCACGCATCCATGTTGAAAATTAAAGTAATTATCTTTTTTATAAAGTAGCTGTTCCCGTGACTTGATTTAATTTTAAATTTAGAACAAAATTGTAAAATAAGAGTGGCCTAAACCATTCTTATTAAATTAGCTCTCTGCCAGAAGTCCCGTCAAAATCGGTCCAGCCGTTTAGGAGGTTAGCGGGTATAAACAGAAGGATAGATAGACACAACCAAAAATTCAACCTTATCATTACATATTACAAAACAAAGTCACTTTTTTGTCTCTCCCTATGTATGCTTAAATATTTAAAACTAAGCAATGAATTTTTTTATTCCATAGAGTGATTCAAAAGGAAGGTTTTTATGTATATAACATGTAAAGTATACCCGTGCTAAGCCGGGGCGGGTCCCTAGTATGTAATATGTAGTATACATATGCATTTAGTAAAATGCGTTAATTTTAATATTACACAAGACATTTTAATTTTATGTATTTTTTAGATTAAAATTTATTACTAAATCTGAAAACAGCACTGTGCATTTTTACATTGCGTTTCAATTGACTCGGCTTTATTTATATTATATAAACCTATTACCCACCTCCTTCAACACTCTAATTTTGTTTATTTGTTTAGATGGCGACTAAGATTTTAATCGTGTGAAAATGCGATTTAAATCGTAAATGTTTGAACAGCTTAACGTGAAATACACCTTAATACTTGCTGTGACCGTTAATGAAAATTTCAAAGGCAAATGATGTTACCATGACAACATCAAGATTCTAAACGCCTACAAAGATTACGGACACGAATGAAATCTCCATAATTAATTATTTGACTTCATAAACCGTAGTTCATTTATTTGTGGGCAATTATAATCACAGTGAGATTTTCGAACGGACTTTTGAAACGAGGAAACTCTTAATTCATCTGTATGTTTGTTAAATGGTTCTCTTATTATAGGATAGACTCTGTAAAGTTGGTGCTATATAGATTTTATGGTGTTTGATGCTGAACCAGATTAAACCAAGAATAAAAAAATATTACATACATATATTCACGCCAGGTCCCTTGAGTGGAGACAGAGAGTATCGAGTGCCAATATATACAAACATCAAACACGATGTTTTCGGAGACTTCTGACACCACCCTTGGATAATATGCGAGTTATTTGGTAACTACATCTATCGACTTTTGCATTGTATATCTATTTTGTCAATCTTTCGAGTGTTAAGTCTTCCGATTCCTACATTTTTGCCTGGCTTCTTTAACATCTAAACACACCAGCTTCGGAGATGATTTAGGCCCTCGGATAATACTCTAGCTAGATTGTGCAAAGTCTTCCATTGTAATAATAATTTCTTTATTCAGGATACTACTACTAGGTCATATCCTTAAAATGAACAACCCCTGAATCTATTTTCCATAAAATAGCGTATATATAGTATAAGTGAAATAAAATATTTTATATTCTATTCAAAGTAATCACCTCTGTGGTGTAACGGCGCGGCTGTCGCCTGTTAAGACAATTGGCCGCGTAAGGTCCTGGGTTCAATTCCCAGGTCAGGCAAGGTTACTTAAAATATTTTTCAGATTATTCTGACTTTTCATTACATTGCCCGGGATTGGAATGTGTCCGAAGTGGTGATAGGCTTGCCACCTATCACATCAGGGCTCTAGTACCTTTGCTTATCTTGGGTGTTCTAGTATATCTACTGGACTTACGAGTCGTGGATATACTAGCACACCTCTTTCTACTTCTTCATGGATAATAGGCGTGAAGGTAGTTTTGTTCAAATTCTGATCCGTGATAGTCCATTTTTAAACAAATGCCAGATGTGTTTGTGACATATATTTCTGGAGTAAGCGCATTCTTAACCTTGTTGAACCTCAACGCAAGAACAAAACAACTGGTACGACGTATGAGGAGACTTGTGTATTCTTGGGAAAATTGTGAACATATATTTTATATTTGAACGTAATTGTAGGATGGAGACCTTTCTCCTTTAAGGTAAATAAAATAAACCATCTAGAGTTGGTGGTCCATTGGCTAAGGCTTTGTATTTATATTCCGATAGTCCATGCTCGAACCACAATTATTACGGTAAAGAATTTACCATAGGGAATGCTCTGAAGAGTTGTTGGATTTGATACCTGCTTCTGAATTTCACGTTAGGATATCGCGCCCTCCGGCCAAGTGGACCGACCACTTAACGCAAGTAGCTGGATGGTGAAAGCAGGACATCAGATCTTATGGCACACTCTGTGGGACTATATCCAGCAGTAGACTAAGATAGGCTGATGATGATGATGATTAGAAAAATTGCTAAACAAATGCCTTAAATCGTATACGGAATCACCTCAGATATACCTACCTATCTAGCAAATAAATAATTTTGAGTTTCAATCATGGTGAAATTAATTCCTTCCCCTCAGTTTCACGTAACCCTGAAAACGTCAAGGTTGAGCTGACGCTTCTCCTCAACTATATTTAGACCCTATTGTTGTTTGAGATTGTCTCGATTGCTTTGCAGATTCCACAAAGGAAAAACTTATCATAGTTATTTTTTTCGTTTACGCTTTCTGGACTGATAATAACTGATAATACTGTTGAATATATTATAACAGATAAATAATTCATAATCCAAACTATGTCGTGTCGATCGGATATCAAATAGAGAAGACCATTTGCCTACAGCCAGTCGGCTCGTAAAAGGCGAGCGTAAGTTAACTGAGTCACTTTCAACGTTATCACTGGTGGTATAAAAGTGTGCAGTAACTTGCCAGGATAGAGATCCACCACCCTCCCCACTCCTGTCATTGTCATTGTCGTGTTTCAGTTTTGAGAGTAGGGCAGTCATCAGGTTTAAGCCTTTGTATTTTATCATCAGGAGAATCACTTGTTCGTTGTTTTTCTGTAGAATTATAATTATTAGCACTACTTATTATATGAAACAAAGACGGGTTTGTTACAACACTTATAATTAGAGATTTGCTGGACCAATTTTCATGGGTTTTAATTCGTTGGATTTGTCTCCACCTCGAATAGCAGAATAAATCTTAAATATAATGAAAAGTAGATGAAAACATAATTTGGAAAGATGTATAATTTCAATGAATTTTTAGTACTTACTCATGAAACGTTTGTTGTCCATCCTGTAAAATACTAACATTTATGCATGCGTTCAGAAATGTATTTTGTGTAAACTATTTAATAAGGATGAATAAACTATTGTCTGTATTTTTTTCAAATCAGTTAAAAGACTGAAAGCATAAATGACTGTTTATGTTGTCTATGATTTTTCTTAATAAATAATTTTAAATTAAAAAAACAACGTTTAAAAAGTGCAGCAGTCTATGATCTAAACTATAGTTTATATCTCGAAAGTATTTGTTTTTTTTTTAAATTTTATTCTCTTTCTGTATGTATTGTTCATCATAATAAAATATTTTTATATGTGTATTCCATATTAACATTTATTTTGTATTATTGTATTGTGTTAATCAAAGCCGAAATTAGTTCAGCTAAAAGGTAACATGCATTGACTGTAAGGCGGTACGAAGTTTGCCGGGTTAGCTAGTATATAATATAAATACTTTCGATAATCAGATAACATTAAAAATACCTTTCCTATTTGTTCATGGTTCATGACTGGTTTCAATATTGACAATAAGCTGTTGAAAATCGATAGTCATAATCCGATTATTGTTGGCAATACGTTGACAGCAGATGTAAATACATAGAAATACAAATACCCTTATATAATTTAATTGGCTAGAATCGGTGGTTCCCAAAGTGGTCCTGGTGGAACCCCACAAATTAAATTAGCTGTCTACTAGTGAAAGATCAGTCAATACCGGTTCAGCCGATTCAGAAATTAGCGGGTACAAACAGACATTCAGACAAAACTCTAAAAAATACTGTTTTGGTATATGTATAATATGCATTTATTAAAAAGCGGTTATTTTAATATTACATACAGGCACTCCAATTTTATTTCTTTGTATAGATTTTGTTTAGAATATGATATTTTTTATATATATTTTTTTGTATACTAATAATAAGCTTATAAAACTACCCATTTATTAGACGACGGTAATGCTACTAAGATCCTATGTCCATTATATTAAGCCTCTTTAGAAACGAAAAATCCGTCCTTTGATGCCATCAAGTTCTTGAAATTAAATTCATACTATGTTAGAAACAGTTACATTATAATATTAAGATTTAAGCCTGAGGCCTTAGGGAGAGTTCACGTATTATGTAACATAATTCCTTAAGATTTTCAACTCTCCCTTACCCCCACTGGTGGTAGAGTGCTGGCAACAATGTACAACTCGCCCGGGTAGGGATCCACCGCCTTACCTATTCCTACCGCCATAATGACAATGTCGTGTTCCAGCCTGGAGGGTAGGGTAGACTTGCACACCAGGCCTAACACCCCGGCCACAGGACAGCGACACACCTACAACATCTACGGTGTCCATAGGCCATCAGGAAACCCGTATGCCTGTTCGCTGTCTTATTCTAAAAAAAAAAGACAAGCAATATACATTATTCTTAAAAATCTTAAGTTTTTGATGAGGCACATACAGTTTCTTACTATTTCTTAAATATGAAATCCTTAACATTTCAGCATTTATATTGAACAAATATGTTCTTGTCCACACTTACCAAATCTACATTAGAAATCGAAAACGACCAAAACCGCATACAACAGACAGTTTGAATAATATTAATTTTCCCTCGTAATAGATTAATTAAGGGAAGCCAGACCCTATTAGATTTTGTCTTGGTAACCTACCATCGAATCAAAAGATCTATATCATTTAGTTTGCGGATGTTCACGAGATGTGGGAAATTAAATTTGACACTTCAAAGTGCTTGACGAAATAAGCGACCGACCACTCCGATCCAGAATGTAATTAAAGACCTTCTAGGTTTACTTATCTTATTTATGCTGTGAATAGTTTTTTTATGATAATGGAAGGCAAAAGCAGACGGACTTCCTGATGGTAAGAAATAAACGTCGCTTATAGACCCCAAAGGTGGAAATGGTGCGTTGCTAACTTGAGGCTAGGATGGTAGGCGTCTTGCGTGAGTAAGTTTACCGGCTACCCTACCCTCCAAATCAGAACACGACAATTGCGAGCACTGCCGCTATTGTGGCAGGAATAGGCAAGGCGGTGGTACCATTCGGGCAAGTAATTCGTATAGGGGTAGTACCTATAGCTAGAAAGTTGATATTTTTATAATAATAATTTTCGAATAAATTAAACATTTAAAGGGAGATCTCATACAACAAATGTTATTTTTTTTAGTGTTTTTACAGAAAATTTAACGGAACCCTTCGTGTGAATACGAGTGCGACTCGTACTTAACTGATTTTTAGGGTTTCGTATACAAACGGTAAAAACGGAAACCTATTATTCCGCTGTCCGTCTGTCTGTGTATCTGTCTATTTGTCATCAGGCTGTATTTAGTGAACAGTATTAGCTAGCCATGTGAAATTTTCACAGTTGATATATTTCTGTTTCTTTTCTTTTAAAAAATATTAAACACAGAAAAATCAAAATATATTAAGGGTGCAAACAGATGTTTTGTAATTATTATAGATGATACGAAACGCTTCGTCGAGTCCGATTTGCACTTGGCCGGTTTTTTGTTACTTGTAAGATTAATCAGGACAAATGTAGTCTTTATCTGCGCTGTATTATGTAAGTATAGCTTATGTCCACCACATTGCAAACTTATGAGCACCAGACAGATATATTATCTGTGGTATATATTATATAGATATTTTTATTTTATTTACTAACAAAAATATTATTAGACAATCATATTTTTAACTGGATATTTTACTTACTAACTAAAATATACTAGAATTTGTTTCTTATAAAACTACCTATTCATTATGCGACTGTAATATCACAAAGTTTTTGAATTTTCTTGTTATAAGAGCTGAAAAAACACCAACATCAGCTACTTATAAAACTACCCATTCATTGGACGACGGTAATGCTACTAAATTTTAGGATTATATGTCCATTATGTTAAGCCTCTTAAGAGAAAGGATCGAAAATCCGCTCTTTGATTGTATCAAGTTCTTAAAATTACATACGTACTATGTTAGAAACAGTTACATTATAATATTAAGATTTAAGCCCGGGGCCCTTGGAAGAGTTTTATTTCTATGTTTTAGTAGTGCCAATAGGATAATAATATTCCTCCTCATAAAATACTACAAAAACTGACAATATTATTGTAAAACTAGAAAACATTTTTGATTTAAAAAATCTTAAAACATTTTTTAAATTGATGTTGAAATTTTTTGTACAATTTTAATCTGCGTGAACTATTTGTGTAACAAACAAATGAAAGTAAGCTCAACGTTCAGAAACGCTTTTAAAACCAGCAGTTTCAATTTCAAAACGAGCTGAAATAATTAAACCGAGTCCTGTAAAACGTAACATGAGAGATATCCAGTTGAGCTTAAACTCCCTCACACAAAATAATGACGGCCTCCCCTGGGCTATATTTACTGACGAATTGTAAAATTACAACTCGATGAGTAAGAAAAAAGCGTGTGAAATCTTTTATACTGTGGAAATTAATGATTGGATATTTTATTGTTATAAATAAAAATATACTAGCTTTCCGCCCGCGGCTTCGCCAGCGTGAATTGTTTTAATACAATGGCGAGCACTGACACTATTGTAGCAGGAATAGGTAAGGCGGTGGCACCAATCCAGGCAAGTCGTTCCCTGACAACACTCTGCCACCTGTCGTAAGTCAATGTTACGATGTTGTTGACAATAGACCCTGTGCTCGCCTCTTACGAGCTGCCTGGGTGGAAGGCAGTTGGCCTATTCTACAACAGAGCCCGGGCCAACCGGTTTTCCTCACGTATTTTGCTATATACATATAAGTATAATATTGTAAGTTGGGAAAAATCCTTAGTGGTTATGAAAAGATATAGTTCGAAACTGAATTTATATAAATATTACTGGACAAATTACACAAATTGATCTAACCACAAAGTAAGCAAATTACATGCTTGTGTTATGGGTGTCAGACAACGATCCTAATAGATAGAAGTACTTAAATAGATACCAGGATAAATTTAATAAACACCCAGACCCGGAAATACAAAATGTTCATGACACAAATGCCTGTCCCCGTCGGGAATCGAACCTGAGCCTCGTGGTTAGTAGATGCGGTTAGGCGTATACGCTAGCCACTCGACCAACGAGGCGGTCAATGAACATGGGCAAACCACTAGAATATTGAGGCTTTAAGATTACATATAGAATAATTTCTCATTTCACAATCTTTACGATTACGATACAAACATTTAGTATTATTTTTGATTTTTCACTCCAGATAGAAACTTTACTTAGGAACATGGAATATGAGATATGTATCATAATAACTACCATCTATACGTTCGTAAAAAAATACCTTTTTAACTCCATAAAACCAGGTAAGTACGAGTTGAACTCGTGTAAGGAGGGTTCTGTATCATTATAAGTCAAACCGTCAAGAAATCGCGTTTGTCGTACGAAAGCTTCATTCAAATATTTATTTTGTTTTCACTATTTGTTATTATAGCGGCAACAGAAATATATCATCTATAAAAATTTTAGCTTACCAGCTATCACGGTTCATGACAGATAGACGAACAGACAGACAGACCGTGAAGTCTTAGTAAAAGAGTCCCGTCTTTATATTCTATTTTATTCATCGTTGGCGCTTAGTGAAACTTTCACAAATTCATTTTTTAAATTAGAAACATATATGTACTTTTTCACATATAACTTACTAGCTATCCTCCCGCGGCTTCGCCCCCGTGAATTATTTTAATACCACAGGATAACTTTCAAAGGGCAAAAATGTTTCGATCTTACTTATTGCGTAAAAACATACCCTCTTTTAAGTAGTCGGTTAAAAAGTAGCTTATGCCCTTTCCCAAGTTTAGTTCTATCTTCATACCAAATTTTATCAAAATCGGTCCAGTGGTTTAGGCATGAAAGCGTAACAGACAGACAGACAGACAGAGTTACTCTCGCATTTATAAAATTAGTAAGGATAATTGAAAATTATTTTTTAAATAGCCAACCGATTTTGCGTTTGACAGCATCATCAGGGCTAAAACTTAAGTTACTAACAATATTTTGTTTTGCGGTCGTTATTGTACACCAATGTGGGTAGAAATAAATATAACAAAAATAAAAACAAATTGATTTACCAGCGTTTGGTTTTTTTCACCACGGAAATGGGAGATTTTACGCCGATACAACATTAAATTTTATTCATTTATAGTATGTATATATGTCAAATTATATAAAAATACTGATTAAAAAATTAAAATAAATGTCAGAATCGTATAATACTACTGTCAAATTTAATCCATCCCATTTTTATCCTTTGCGTACGAAACCTTAAAA
>DVZL01008557.1:0-10187 GCA_018236625.1 Lasaia peninsularis | reverse complement strand
TGTCACGCAGTAAAAATATTTTTTTGGTAAAAGAAGTTTGTTTACAAAAATTATCGCTTCTCGTGACGGGAAGTATAGGTACATATTATAAAACAAAGTCACTTTTTTTGTCTGTCCCTATGTATGCTTAAATATTTAAAACTAAGCAACGGATTTTGATGCGTTTTTTTAATAGATGGAGTGATTCAAGAGAAAGGTTTTTATAGGTATATAACATGTATAGTATACCCGTGCGAAGCCGGGGAGGGTGGCAGGAATAGGTAAGGCGGTGGTACCAATCCGGGCGAGTCGACAAAGACTCTACCACCTAGTCAATGTCAAGGTGTTGGTGACAATAGACCCTGTGGTCGCCTCTTACGAGCTGCCTGGGTGAAATTTGGCTGTAATTCATGAACACGCTGACCGATTTCATTTATTGTTTTTTTGTCAGATAGAATAAAGTTTTGATTTTTTTTTTTGCTACGGAAATACTAACTTTTGCACGTGGTTTTGTACGTCACACGATAGAGATTGCAGCATGGTCAAGTAAATGCTACCCACGCGGAAGTAGTTGCGGGCCACAGTCTAAAATACATATAAAAAAAACCAATAAACAGATAGCTAATTACCTATTCCTGCCGCCATAATGACATTGTTGTGTTCCGACCCGGAGGGTAAGGTGTCTGGTAGATTTGCACATAAGTTCTAACAGTCGACCACAGGGCAGCGGCGTATCTACAACATCTGTGGTGTTTATAGGTCTTGGTTATCTCTTACCATCAGGAGACCCGTGTGTCTGTTCGCTGTATTATCAAATAAAAAAATAAAATAATTAACGTCAGGGCGACTAAAAGGGGAAGTAAAACACATTTTTAGAATGCCTGTCTGTCTGTATCCCTAACGCGATTCACGCTAAATATTATATAAGAAAAGTTACGCGTTATTAAATAAGAAAAGTCTATTTTAATTTTTTTACACGAAGGGCGCTTTTTCTGTTCGATGGAGTTACAGAAAAACTATTACCAAAAAACAGTTGCAAAAATCATCTAGTTTTTTTTATGAGATAAGACAGGGAACAAGACCACGACCGTCCTTATGGTAATGAAATAACCCTGGCTATGGGCACTATATATGTTGTAGGTGCGTAACTATACCCAGATACTGTAGCCAGATTGTTAGCCTAATGTCCAAGTCTACCGGCTACCTAACTTCTGACCCGGAACACGATAACAGCATTATGGCGGCAAAAATAAGTAGGTGGATGCCTACTCGGACGAGTTGCTGCACACCAATCTATCACCAGTGGTCTTGTCGTCTGGCAAATAGTCTTTTCAACACAAAGGGCTCGCAACATCACGAGGAAAATAGTTAAGATCCTCTTTTTCCCCCCCATCTCCAAATCTGATTTCAGGTGAGATTTAAAAAAAAAAGAATAATAAACTGTTCAGCGTTCGCAACATTTTAGAGAAGAGTATAACTTATTAGAACTTCGTACCTCCTAGCAGTTAATGAATGTCGTGTTAACTTTTTTAGTTGAACTAATTTAGGCTTTGACGAACATAATACAATAGTTATACTAATATATCTACATATGGTATAGAATAGAATAACTCTTTATTGTGCAACAAAAAAAAAATCAAAGAGATAAACATGCAAAATTAAACTTAAATTGAACGATCTAAGAGATTATGATAAATAATACATACAGAAAGGGAATAAAAATTTAATATGGAAGAAATCTTAGAAATTGTTTTCGGGAATAGAAACTTTAATTCATACAAAATAAATTTCTAAGCATACGCGTATATATTCGAGGAACTTTTATGTAACTGCTTAACGCACTTATCAACGTTTTTAATTGATTAAAAAAACACAATTTTTAACTAGTTCAACGAAAATACATGTTTTCTAAACGCATGCATAAATGTATTACTTACAGTATTCGACAGGATGTACATGTACAACAAAAGTTTAACATGTACTAAAAAAAAATATGTATATTGAAAATGATTCATCTTTCATAATTATGTACCTATTAATCGAGTTTTCATGCTTTGGATGTATTCTGCTATATGGAGCGGAGACAGATCCAACGAATCAAATACCATGAAAATTGGTCCAGCAGAATCAAATCTTGAGTATATATGCCACCACTTCATAAAAATACGATCGGACACCCGCGTCCGCGTGATCCACTTTTAGGCATAATATTTCAATTGTAATTAACTCGATATCTGCTTTAGATAAACATATAATTACATTAAAAATTCTAAATTAACAAGATAGCGCAGTGTATATAATGCAAAAATTTTCGTATTTACATAAAAATATCCAACATGGCTTCAAAGGTAAGATTATTAATAATATGCCTTAAAAATTAACACAAAAATAAAAATAATAAATCAAAAAAATGTTTGGATTTTCTGTGTATAATCTACACATATAATAAACCTGTAGAAGAGTGATATATGTTCATTGAAGATATTTAAAAAATTATAGGTCCAGATGACTAAAAACAAGCAGCAGCACACATTGTCGTGTGTACTACCGAGCAACATAATATGGGCTACTTTTTATCTCGGTAACTTAACGGGTTTCCGTGGAGGAGGGAGCCAAAATCAAAAATAGCTTATAATTCATAAACGTAGGGACAAATTACATTTTTCATTCCTTATTTCATAGAACTTAGCTTTCAGAATAATCTGTCATAATTTCCAAGTTGTAAGGTTTTTAGTTCAGAAATTACAGACTTTAACAACTCTCTGTAAAAATAGTCTTCTAGCATAACTTGAACTCTGAAATGCAGAGTAACCTTGACGCGTCTAGGTCAGCTTAAACTGGAAATTTGATTTTATTAGGTTTGCTTTGTCAATAAGCGTAGCTATCCTTGGGCCTTTAAAGCGAAAAACCTAAATTCCGTAGGATTGTATTTTGTACTACCGACCAACATACAGGATCGTTTTTATCCGAATGCGCAACGAAAAATGTAGTGTTTTTTATCAAAAAATATTCTGGATCGATTTTGACGAGATTTATCTATTATATTGCTGCTGTATTTTAGTTCATACCAAATATATTTTTCTGATTATTTAAAAAGAAAGTCAATTTCAAAATATTTATTTGGATTTTAAGTTAATAAAACGGACATATTAAATAAAAATTTGGTTAAAATTAAATTATTTAAAGGATACTTAATCCGATTATTCAAAGAAGCGTACATTGGTTTATTGATGGTAGAGTGCTGTGCAGCAACTCACCCGGGTAGAGATCTACCGCTTTACTTATTCCTACCGCCATAATGACATTGTCATGTTCCGGTCCGGAGGGTAGCGTAGCCGGTAGACTTGCATATAAGGTCTAGTAGCCCGACCACAGAGCAGCGGCGCATCTATGGTGTCTATAGGCCACGGTCGTCTCTTATCATCAGGAGACCCGTGTGTCTGTTCGCTGTCTTATCCCATTAAAATGCAGTTTTTTCACATATTTTGAGACTTTTTCTTTATTATATTTGCCAATGTTAAAGAAAGAAATTGGAAAAAACACGATGTCGTTTTACGGAATATCCATGAAGCTGAAGGAATGGAGAATGACGGAATGTACTGTGGAGATTACTTACCCAAAAATCTGTGCCCATTACTTATTACAAACTGACTCTAAATCGGCCAAACTTTTTACCTGCCAGTTTTGTGGACGTGAAGTCAAGGGTATCCGGCGTTACAAGAGATAGATGGAAGGCGCTATGAGAGTGAGATAGATGTTTAATACCGGAGATAGATCTATGTTAGGAGTGTAATCTCCAGATAATACCGTTCAATTTTAGTTCATGATAATACTATATCGACACGTTACAGTTGTAATACAATGTTTTTAATATTATCTTCTTTCTAGGATACCTTTCCCAAAGGAAGAAAAGGGGACCCCATTACTAAGACTCCGCTGTCTGTCTGTTTGTCTGTCATCAGGCTGTATCTTATGAACCGCGGTAGCTATACAGTTGAAATTTCCACCTGTTACCGCTATAGTAACAAATAGCTAAATCACAGAATAAAAAAATATTTAAAGAGGCTCTCATACACGAACGACCTGAGCCGACCAATAGATGGTGTGGTGAAATAAGATTGAGTATTTATAATTTAGTTCTATTCAAGAAAAACCATATGCATATTATATACTTCTACAATAATTATAATGCGATTTTTGCTGTTTTTATAGTAACTACATAATATGGCGTCTTCGTGCCAAGTACGAGTCCGACAAGTCCGACTCGGACTTGGCCGATATTTAATATACGTGTCATAATATCTCGGTCGAAGTTCGAAAAACAGGTATGAAAAACAGGTTTTGGCCGTTTTTAACAGATTCCACCTTTTTTTTTCAAAAATCTTCAATGTACAGCATTGACTCTTCTATCATAATTATAAGCATGGATGATATGTCCTACTTCAGAGGCAGTCACATATCAATTTTATGACGATTAGTTCAGTAATTTTTGAGATTTAATTAAAATACGACATGATAATCATGTTGAAGTCTGGTTGAAGTTGAAGTATGATTTTTTTAAGACATTGGAAGGCAAACAAGCTGACGGATTTCCTGATGGCAAGAAATACACGTCGCCTATAGACACCGAAGGTGGAAATGGTGCGTTGCCAACCTGAGGCTGGGATTGTAAGCCTTTTGCGTGAGAAAGTTTACTGGCTACCAGACCAGAACACGAGAATGGCGAACACTGACACTATTGTGGCAGGAATAGGTAAGGCGGTGGTACCAAACCGGGCGAGTCGTTGCAAGAGTCTACCACCTAGCCTAGTAAATGTCACGGTGTTGGTGACAATAGGCCCTGCGCTCGCCTCTTACAAGCTGCCTGGGTGGAAGGCAGTTGGCCTATTCTACAAAGGAACCCGGACCAATACGGAGAAAAACTAATAAAACTTAGTATTTTCTAAAAACTACACAACATATTTGCATCACAAAAAATTTAATTACCGCCCAACGAAGTTGGCACGGGTCAGCTAGTGTATAATATAAAATGCATATTTTTTTGAAACTAGTTGGTACCATCCAATGCAATTGTGCAAAAATTGAAATTTTGAAACAGGTACGTAGCGATTGATTGATTTTTAAACATTTATTTTATTGAGGTCCTAGTGGCCAACGCAGTAATTCAATACGATGACTTGAAAAAAAGTTTAATTTACTGTAGGCTCACTTCCCCTTAACTGTAATGGAAGCGCAAATTTCAAATAGTTGTCCCCAGGGAGATACCACTCGCCTTTGCAATGGAGCCCAATTTTCCCCTGGTATTCCTAGCTTAGGAATGGCTGTTCCTAACCCGGGACTTCCAGGTAGCCCTTTGTACTATGGGGTGGGCGCATTTGCGCGTTTTATTTATAATGCTCAAAGCAAACGGAGTAATAAACTATCGGCGCTCCTTTTCACGCTCCTTGTGGATTTCTGCAATATCAGCGGGATTTGCTCCAACTTAAATGCCGTCCACTTCCACCTTGAGACGGCGAATCCCGCCTTGCTCTTTATAACCGAGACGCAAATATCCTCTCCGGTTGAGGTATCATATCTCACATACACAGGTGTACAATTGGAGTATTCCTTTGTACCACGGGCGGGTGTGTGTGTTTTCGTCAGAGAGGATATTTGCAGGGCATGAAACTTTACATTCCGTTCTCTACAGTACATATCGGTGGTAAATCCTAGCCATGGTTTAATCGCTCCTGTAAAACAGCACTTAGCCGTAAGCGGAAATGCTACCAGGCTTGGGCCGCGGCTGCGATGTTCTATGATGTAAATACCAGCACATTAAAAAAGGAGTACAACTATGCCTCTAGGTCTTTCAAAAGAACTATTGAAGGCAAAGTCAGAGCATATTGGCAGAATTGGCAAGAAATTGGCACGCCTGCCTTTGAGACCAAGAGCGTTCTGTTCTCTCACCAAAACTGTCCAAGAAAATTTCGCGAAGCCATCTTTACACCGGGGAAATGCCTCGCTGGCCCATGATGCAAAAGTGAAAGCCGAACTCTTGGGCTCTATTTTTGCCTCCAACTCAACTTTAGATGACCACGGAAACACACCGCAGACCATCCCGCGTTGCGAAAGCTCTGTAACAGATATAAAATTTCTACAGAGTTCTGTTCGTAGAGTACTTTTTCCTTGGACATCAATAAATCGAGTGGACCCGATGGCATTCCCCCGATCGTACTTAAAGTATATGCTCCAGAGTTAGCACCGGTGCTAAGGCGCCTCTTCCGGCTTTCCTATTCATCTGTCGTTGTACCGCGTTCGTGGAAGACAGCTTTAGTGCACCCGATTTTTAAAAAAGGCTTTCGCTCGGATCCGTCCAACTATCGGACCATAGCCATAACCTCCTTGTTCTCCAAAATTATGGAAACATTAATTAACTGCCAGCTCTTAAGATATCTGGAGGATCACTAGCTGATTATTGACCGTGAGTACAGTTATTGTCGCGGTCGCTCGGCTGGTGATCTTCTAGTTTACTTAACTCACCGATAGGCGCAAGCAGTCAAAAGCAAGGGTGAGACATGGACTGTTAGTTTGGACATAAAGAAGGTCTTCGATCAGGTGTGGCACAGAGCTCTTCTGTCGAAGCTTCCTTCGTATGGGCTTCCTGAGAAATTGTGCAACTGGATCATCAGCTTTTGGGCAGAGCGAATCATCAAGGTCGTAGTCGACGGTGCATGCTCGGAGTCCAAGCCTGTCAATTCAAGTGTTCCTCAAGGCTGTGTGCTTTTTCCCATGTTATTTCTTCTGCATAATAATGACATGTTGCAAATCAGTAACACTCATTGCTATGCGGATGATACAACACACACAAGATGATACAAGGGAAGCCGTATACTTTGGCCGACACAACATTTCTCAGGAACACGTCAGAGAGAATAGGAACCAATTTGTTTCTGAATTCCAGAGTCTTTTGACCATATCTCGTTTTGGGGCCAACAAAATCTGGTTCAATCTAACCCAAAGAAGATACCAGTTTGTGCGTTTGCCGCTAAAAAGTGCCCCTGTGTCGGATCACCTCGATTTTAGAGCGTTTCCCTATAAGCCTCAGCCTCAGAGTATTGGGATTCTTGGCTTTGACGTTTTGAGGTTTCGTGGTCGTCTGGAAGGGACGGTTAAAATAGCCTCTAAAAAACTTGGTGTGCTCAACAAGGCAAGACAGTACTTCAAGCCGACACATCGTCTGCAGCTATATAAGGCGCAAATTCGGCCGCATATAGAGTACTGTGCTTACCTTTGGGCGGTATCTTCGTCAGTATCTTCTACTTTCACTTGACCGCATTCAACGTAGAGCGTCTCGAATCGTCGAAGACTGGGCGCTTCCCAATCGGCTTGACTCTTTGGCGTTGCGTAGAGATATCTGTTCACTCGGTGTCTTCTACCGCATTTACCATGGAAAATGCTCTGAAGAGTTGTTTGGTTTGATACCTGGCGCTGAATTTCACGTTAGAACATCACGTCAGAACCTAAAATTCCACGCTTACCACCTAGATGAGTGGTGCTCCTGAAACGTGCGTTTTCTAAAGTATTTTTTGCCTCGTATTACACCTTTAAGGAACGAATTATCAACGGCAGTATTCCCAAACGGATACGACCTAGGAACTTTCAAGAAAAGAGCATACTCATTCCTAAAACGTTGGCAATGCATCGGTGATACTTCTGGTGTTGCGGGTAGGTATTTGTGGGCGGCGGTTATCACTTACCATCTGGTGACCCACTTGCCCGTTTGCCTCCTCTTCTACAAAAAAAAAGGTATAAGTATTTGAACCACTTAAGTCATTTTTTGAACGGGCAGTACAATGATTCTTTCCCGATAGATACCCGTAAAGATTAATAATTGTGCCAGTAGGTACTTTTACATTTTAATTAAGTCAATTCGATTTTTTTCAAAATCTGAATACTTTCAAAAGTTCCAACCCGTAAAACCTCTTTCATAACACTTGCGCTGAGATATTTACAATATTTTATTAGACGAGACAGCGAACACGCCAGCATATTGCTTTCCAGGTTGTAAGAGACAAGCGCGCTTTTGTAAGCAAACTAGCTGCGCCGTGACTTCGTCCGCTTTCTTATTCAGTCATTTTATTTTATACCTACATTTCTGAAATAAAAGTATCCTAAGCCACTTCTTATTACATCAGTTGTCTGTCATTGAAAGCCCCGTCAAAATCGGTCCAGTCATTTCAGAGAATAGCGGGTACGAACAAATAGACAGAAAAACAAAAATACTAAAAAACACTATTTTTTCATATGTACCTTGTAAACATACAAATGAATCACGTAACACAAGACTATTATTATATTCAAGGTGGGCGATGGAACGTAATAGTTCTAAAAATTTACTACTAGATGGTTTTAAATTTAAGAACTCTAATAAAATTCCGTTCAATTCATTTCAGGTTTATTTCGCCGCTTGCACGGTCATCGCTTCATTGTTTCAAAACAGTCAAAATGCTGAACCTCGATCCAAGAGGGATATAGCTACTACAACAAATAATATTATTGCAAGAGTTAACACTGAATTAGTTGCCAATGTGATCGCTCTTGTACAACAATTGACCTCTTTAAACTTAACCGATACCTTGTCAAATCCACCAATACCCTCTTCTAATTCATTGCTAGGCTTAACTGGTATTATAGATGATCAATTATTAACGCAACTTCAGTCTTTGACCCCAGGCCAACTAACCCAAGTATTTGCAATCCTACAAAATCTTTGAACTGTCTTAGGCCTGTTGCTATGTAGAACAGCAACTTAGAAAACTCTCAGAGGTTTTGCATCCAATGCTTTCTTTGCTGATTTCACACTTAGGTATGTTTGGCATTAAAAAAGAAATAAAATAAATGAATTCGATTAAAAAAGGCGTTAATATGTCTTAGAGTTATAGAAGAATCTACCAAGTCATCGACCAATATTTAGGACCTCAGCGGTAGTTTAATCATAGCTTTTAAATCCAAGCTGTGATCATTTTCTTTGTAACGAAAAAAAGGATTCAGTATGGACATAAATGCCAAAACGAAAAAATATCTAACCATTTTTATTGTTTTTTGTGTCTTATAAATACAATATAAGTTAATTTTTCTGTCTGCTTAATAAAATGTTTGACTAAATATATATTGATCATCAAACCAAAAAGATCATTTTATTATTTAAAATCCTGATTTTTAATTTAAAGTTTAAGTTTACAAGGGTAACCTTTACAACCCCAACTAAAAAGGGTACCTTTTAAACTTAAACTTTATTTTTCAGGTGTTTTATTTAAGCATCGTTTCGATGATGATGAATCATCTTCAGACTATCGGTGGCTCCACAAGGTAGCGGAGCACTTTTTTTATGAGATAAGACAGCAAACAGGCACATGGGTCTCCTGATTGTAAGAGACAAACCGTGGCCTATAGACACTATAAATGTTGTTGGTGCGCCGCTGCCCTGTGGTCGGGTTATTAGACCTTATGTGCAAGTCTACCGGCTACCCTACCCTCCAGACCGGAACACGACAATGTTATTATTGCGGCAGGAATAGGTAAAGTGGTGGATCCCCGCCCGGGTGAGTTGCTGCACAGCACTCTACCACCAGTGCAAAGATTACATTGCTTCGTGGTTTACATGCTTTTTATGAAAATACTTTGTTGATTTTTTTTAAACAAAAAAAAACTACCTTCGTGCCTATTATTCCCGAAGGAGTAGGCCGAGGTGCGCTAGTATATCACCAACTCGTGAGTCCAGTAGATATACTAGAACAACCACAATTAGCCAAGGTACTAGGGCCCATGATGTGATATGTAGCAAGCCTATCGCCACTTCGGACAAATTCCAATCCCGAGCAATGAATGCTTACTCTGAATAATCTGAAAAACATTTAAGAAAAATTGCCCTATCTGGGAATTAAACCCGGGACCCTACGCGGTTAACGGTCTTAACAGGTGACAGGCGTACCTATCGTTACACCACGGACGTGATTATATTATGCCTTATTTGTTAACGATGCTATTAATAAATATAAACACAAAAATATATATCGACATAAATTTACTAAACAGTGTGATCTGGAACATGTCACAAATTTATGCATGTACCGGAAACGAAACCTCACGCACATTATCCCCGAAGCGGTAGGCAGAGGTGTGCTAGTATATCCACGACTCGTAAGCCCAGTAGATATACTAGAACATCC
>DVZL01008556.1:0-10187 GCA_018236625.1 Lasaia peninsularis | reverse complement strand
CCCCAAAGTAAGCAAATTATATGCTTGTGTTATGGGTGTTAGTCAACGATACTAATACATAGAAATACTTAAATAAAGACAAGAATAAATTTAATATACACCCAGACCCGGAAATACAAACATCTATGTTCATCACACAAACGTCTGTCCCCATCGCAAATCGAACCCGAGCGTCGCGGATAGTCGGTGCGGTTAGGCGTGTACGCTAGCCACTCGGCCATTATATACTTTTATTTTTTTTTTATTTTAATGAGTCTGTATTTCTGTATTTTTTTTCTGTTGGTCCAAAGGTTAGCTGGTAGAGTATAAAAAGCTCACATTTTGTATTTGAATACAAAAAAGACTCAATAAATAAATAAGAATTGTTACCCGACCTGAGATTTGTACCCAGAACTTTACGTGGCTAACGGCCTTAACAGGCGACAACTGTACCGTTACACCACAAAAGCGATCGTACTGTGCCGTTATTACCTCTACGGAACCCTAAAATTGATAACATACTATTAACAAAGTGTAGAATTCATCAGACACAAGATGAAGATAATCGGAAACATCCTTTTTGTATTAGGTCAGACGGTACAACCTTGCAAGAAATTAGTCGACCTCAAAATATTGATAACCGCTGATAAAGTATTTAGCAATCCTTGCACTTATGCAGATGAGTATATTGTCGGCATGCAACAAACACATCACTCATAAATTGTAATATTAAAATTGGGATGGTCTGGTTAATGAACCTCGATGGTGTAATAATTGCCTTCGTATTCACAATCCAGTGGTCCAGGTTCAAATTTAAACATGTACCAACGAACTGTTTTTAAAGATCCGTACAGATAACCCTATTACAAAGACTTCGATGTCTGTCTGTCACTATGATGTATGTGACTGTATCTCATGAACCTTGATAGCTAGACAGTTTAAATTTTCACAGTGATTTTTATGCCATTTTCGTAGATAAATGGTACAGAATGCGCAAGTCCAGCTCGCACTTGGGCAGTTTTTCTAACTTATGTAGATTTTTGAGTGCTCTTATCAGATAAAAAAGTGAGGCAACCAGGATTTATATATTCAAAACCTTAACATAATATTTCTCATCATAGCAAATATAAAAAAAAATAAAAAAAAACGAAACCAACGAACGAACGAACGTGATAAACGTGCCTTTATAATGAAATCGTGCGTGGGAGCAATTGTTAAATTATTGGCGTCCCTAATCGACTTTTACGCGGTTGGTACTTGTTTATCTATGAAAGGTCTAACACGAAATAACAATTTTATATTTATTTAAACTAGCTGAACCGGCGAACTTCGTACCGCATGGCATTGGCAGCTAATAACAGTTTCAATGGGAAATACTTATGTGTCTTTTTTCCTATGTTATTTGAAATTTTCCCGATTTATTTTCATAAGAACCTTCCCCAAACAATAAAACAAAATAGGAATGGCATATAGAGGCATGTATTCCTACCAGGCAGCTCGTAAGAGGCGAGCATATGTTAATAAGGTCATTGCCAACAAGACCACTTGTGGTAGAGTGCTGCGCAGCAATTTGCTCGGGTAGAGATCCACTGCCTTATCGGCGGTATATATTATGGCGGTAGGTTATAGGTAAAGTGGTAAATCCCTACCCGGGCGAGTTGCTGCACGGCACCACCACCAGCGGGCAATGTAATGCTTACTCAGAATAATCAGAAAAACACTTAAGAAAAGTTGCCAGATCTTGGAATTAAACCCGGGAGATTAAATTGATTTTGAAATTTAATCAATCTTCCTGTTGTTGAAAACTGTATGAAAATTAGTCCTTTACTTTTCGAGTTAATCGCGTATAGACAGACAGACAAGGCAGAGCACCTATCCGGCAAGTTGCTGCACAGCACTCTATTTATTTTTATTTGTAAAACAATCACTAGATATTTTAATAGGTGACGCCATTTTGCATTTCAGTTGATAATAAGTAGCAATTACAATTTGATTGGTCAGTTTCATCACCTATAATTCTGATATTGACCTACAATTACAAATCAATAATTAGTAATTGTTACAACAGTACGTGAAAATATAGATCACATTCACTTATTCGAGAGTGAATGTGATCTATATACGGTCCCGTACCTTAAGGGTAAAAACATACTGACAAAGACATTGTATCTGAAATTGTTGGACAAACAGGCAGAAAGACAAACAGACGGATATACAGATAAACTGACAGACAGAGGAATCTTAGTAATAGATTAGAAAAAAATAACAAATACTTATGTATAAAAACGACATCGTAATGAATTTTAAATCGGATTTTGGCAGATTACTGCTTTCAAATCGTTTTCATTTTAAAAAGATTAGTAATAACATTTTTGAACTTGGAGTATCTGTAATATTAAAATAAGCGCTTTTTACTAGATGCATGCGTATATTAACAAAGTACAAATACTGTCTGTCTGTCAGTCAGTCTGTTTGTATCCGCTAATCTCTGAAACTGTTGGACCGATTTTGACAGAACTATCACTGGCAGAAAGCTGATGTAATAAGGAAGGGCTTAGGCTACTATTATTTTAGAATTTTAGTTCAGAAATGCATAAAATAAAATAATTAAATAAAAACGGGAACGAAGTCGGGGACACAGGTGATAAATTATCTAATATATGTTTTCCACCCAATCATCATAGCGTCTTATTAGTGATCATGTCAGTAGTAGAAATATGTCAGATACATGACGAATATATGTAATTAATCTTACATAGTTTTATAACACTACTTAGCCGAAATAGCCCCCTATTTCGGCTGTAATACCAAATAGCAGCCGCAAGCGTTTGAACATTATGAAACTGCTTTGAAAGACATATGTATAATATCCCGACTAATATTACAAATGCGAAAGTAACTCTGTCTGTCTGTTTGGCTTAAACCACTGAACCTATTTTGATAAAATTCAGTTCAGAGATAGAGTTGACCTTGAGGAAGAACATAACCCACTTTTTAACCAACTACATTAAAAAGAGGGTATGTTTTTACGCACTGAATATTCAAAACAAATCAAAGTCATTTATTTTGGAATATAGGTATACAAAGTTCTTATTTTAAAATATTTGATGTTCTCTATACTCCCGCCACACACGGGCATACAATAATTATGGAAAAAAACAAAATGTAGTATCATAATAATATTCATAATTTACTAAACAAATTACATTACCTATTTAAAAAAATATATATTAAATTATTAATTATGAAATATTAAGAAATAATAATGTAGTTAATACTTTAAACAAGCAATCAAAGCGTGGACTTATTAATAATTATAAATTAAAATGTAAATATATTAAAATGTCAATATGATAAATTATCTAATAAAAAGTCATTAATTGTGTAATAATGTCTGTCAAATTACGTAATTGTATTTTAAATGGTTGAATGTCAGTAGTGGTACGTAAAATACTTTAAAAGTCGGAACAATTTCTGCCCTTTGAAAATTATCTGTGTTACTAAAATTTAAGCGGGCGAAGCCGTGAGTTGAAAGATAGTATTTATATAAATGAAAATAATTTATTTACAAAATATGTATGTATGTTTGAATAAACAAATGTATAAAATTCAAAAATATATGTGTTTAATACTATGTAAAGTTAATAAAACAATACAGATGGTTTTTCACCAAGTACTTAGAAAATTGTACAATATACATATACATGGCTAACACGCTACTTCTGTCACATTATATCTCACTTAGCAACCGGGAGTCGAACTAGAACAAGAAAACAACGTGCGAATTGTAAGCCTTTATATCTATGTCACGATTACTGTTTCACAACAGACACAATTGTCTCACTTTTTATATACATTTACATACAAACCTACACAATTATTACAACACTAATAAAACGAAATTTAATTATAGTATTCAAACTTATAAATACGCTTAATAGACAATATGTATTGTTAGGAAGAATACTCTGCTCAAATACATTTTAGGCAGAGTAGCGGTCTAATACTGTGTGATGAACATAGATGTCTGTATGTCTGGGTGTTTATTCAATTGATTCTTATATTTATATAACTATTTCTATATATTAGTATCGTAGTCTAACACCCATAACACAAGCATTTAATTTGCTTACTTTGGGATTAGAACAATTTACGTAATTTGTCCAAGGACATTTATTTATTTAAAATAATATTCAAATAATATAACCTTATACTTGACTTATAAATAATTATTAAACGTCACAACCGGCTTACACAAGTATTGTTATTCGAACACTAATAAGCTCAATAGTTTAGTTTAGTTTCCAGACTAAGATTGAAAAGAAACACTTCAAACTTTAAGTATTGTTTAGAAGGACACAATTTGAGTAGAGTGGCCTTCAATTTTTTTTCAAAAAATAAGTACATAAAAATAATAGATAAATATATAAAATAAAAATGGTTATTACGTAACTAATACACGACACATTATAATTATTGTGAGTATATTCAAATGATATAAACTTATGCTTGACTAATGAATAATTATTATACGTCACAACCGACTGGATGATACCGGAAGTAAACGTACACTTCACAGTCATTACAGTTACTGAAATAATGACCTGATGATACATAATACAAAATATTACAATAAGTCATAATCAGTACCTCCTAAAATAAAAATAATAACTTAATAATGATTGTTTGTATAATGTTCAAACAATGTAACTTTATGTTTGACTAAATAATAACTAATAATTATTAAACATCAACGGGCTGGATCATGCCGAAAGTTTACATTAAATATATTATTGAACAAAGTGCCCTGCCTTGTCTGTCTGTCTGTACGCGATTAACTCGAAAAGGAAAGGACTCATTTTTATATAGTTTTCAACTATAGGAATAGTGATTAAATTTCAAAATCAAATTAATCTCCCGGGTTTAATTTCCAGGTCGGAAAACTTTTCTTAAGTGTTTTTCAGTTACGTTGCCCGCTGGTGGTAGAGTGCCGTGTAGCAACTCGCCCAGGTAGGGATCGACCGCCTTACCTATTGCGGCCGCCATAATGACATTGTTGATTCCGGTCTGGAGGGTAAAATAGCCGGTAAACTTGCACATAAGGTTTAACAGCCCGATCACAGGAAAGCGGCGCACCTACAACATCTATGGTGTCTATAGGCCACCGTTGTCTCTTACCATCAGGACACCCGTGTGTTCGCTGTCTTATACTATAAAAAAAGTTACGCTAAAACTAACACAGACTATGTTAAGTTGGCAACACTGAGCTAATTGTTGGCACATTATGTACATCTCCTTACTCTTTAAGATGATATGACGGTGTTTTTTTTCTTAAAAACTCATAAAACTAACATCCCAGCCGTTGAACATGAAACCTCAAGCCTCAAAGTCATACACTAGCTTCGCTGTTAAAATAATAATCAAAATATTCAATAATTACCTTCTGACATATGCAACAACGTGTAAAACATTACGATAGGGCTGTTGCAAGCCCTGAGAAATCGATAGAATAATTTTTGCTCCAATAATTCCCACAATTATTAACCTAGTATATAAGCAAATGAAACAGGTTAAACTCATAGAGTATTTTTACAGAATTCACTTAAGATTGTGTTGTGTAGAAAAATTATCTTAAAATGTATAGGGTGAGTTTTTTATTTCTAATTCTGGTAAGAGATAAACGCACGAGTTCGATTTCCTGTAGGCAACTTGTTTTTATATGTTTTTTTTAGTTTATCTGAAAGATGTAACGTTTTATATTAAATTTATTAAATATAATAAATTTGTGCCTCATATGTTGACGTACTTATCATAACATGGGACCTTATATCTTTGGCTAATCACGGGTGCATATGCATATCTGCTAATCTTTCGCAGATTCGGGCGTAACATTATTTATTAATATATTTTAACTACTCACTATCTGGAAATTTGAGTGCTCTTTTTGCTTTCTATAATATTAAACGAAGTTTCATAGATATCAAACGAAATTTTCCTACAAGCTCTGCCCGCGACTTCGTCCGCGTTTGAATTGAACTAAATAAAAACCTAAGCTACTCCTTATTACATCAGCTTTCTGCCAGTGAAGTCCCTTCAAAATCGGCCAGGCCGTTTCAGGGATTAGTGGAAAGAAATAGACAGACAAAAATCTAAAAAATATTATTGAGGATATGTACTCTTGTAAAAAACGACTATTTTAAATTAACAAACAGACACTCAAATTTTATTTATTTGTATCGATTAAAATGTGGAATTTATTTACAGTTTTTAGGAGCATTTATGCTGATATCGGCCAGTAACGCGATATTTCCTCTACATCACCATCACCACCATCCAGCAGTGTCCCACCAGGAAATAATCAAGCATGATGGTCCGCACCATCCGATCCCCATTCACCACATTCCCATCCACCACGAGCCCATACACCATGAACCCATCCACCACGTGCCTATCCTGCACCACCATATCCCTATTCACCATCAGCATGTGCCAATCCATCATGATCACTATGTAAGTATTCTTAAATACCATTTCACAAAATTTTACAGTTAGAAAAATATTTACCTTAGTCAGGATTTGAACCAGTACTCCTCGCCTTTCGCTGATGTTCTTCCCATCTAAGCTACAGAGCATTTAAATAAAGTTAACCGGGTCACTTCCAACATGACCATTGTGGTAGAAAGCTGTGCAGCAAATCCTCCGGATAGAGTTTCACCGCCTATTCTTGCTTTGATGATGACATTGTCGTGTTCCAGTCCAGAAGGCTGCGTAGACGGTAGATTTACACATAAAGTACAACGTCTATGGTGTCTATAGGCCACAGTTGTCTCTTACCATCAGTAGACACGAGTGCTTTTTCTCTGCTATAACCATTGAGAAACAATGGTGAAATCTTTAGTCCTTTCCTATCGATAATATCAAAAGTTATTTTGCACAATTATATATAAAACTTAATGGCCGTCTGCCTCCTTACCAGACATCTCGTAAGAGGCGAGTATAGGTTCAGTGAGTCATTACCAACAAGGCCACTGGTAGTAGACTGCTGAGCAGTAAGTCTTCCGGGTAGGGATCCACCGCTTTACTTAATCCTGCCACCATAATGACATTGTCGTGTTCCGGTCCAGTTCCGGTAGGGTAGTAGATAGAAGTGCACATTATGCCTTACAACCTGGACATTTGCGAAGGCATGATATTTTTTTTCCAGGCATTCCCTGAATACAAATTCGCGTACTCGGTCCATGACCACCACACTGGTGACGTGAAGTCGCAGCATGAACACCGTCACGGAGATGTGGTGCAGGGAGGGTATGAACTTGTGGAGCCAGATGGTCGCTTCAGGAAGGTGGAGTACAAGGCTGATGATCACACAGGGTGAGTGTACCTAGTTTTTTCAGCTGAACCTGCGTATGGAAGTTATTTAATCCTAGTATTTAGTTTTATTTATGGTACTGAAAGGCAAACAAGCAGATGTATTCCCTGATGGTAAGAAATATACGTCGCCTATAGACACCAATGGTGCGTTGCCCAACGGCTACCTTACCTTCCAACCCAGAAGAAGCAAGCGTAGGGATGGCAGGGAGTAAGGAGTAAGTAGTAGTAAGTAAATAAGGAGATGGTACCATTTCAGGCAAGTCGTTGCAAGAGTCTACCACCTAGTCATACCAACGTCACGGTGTTGGTGACGCATAAACCTTTGGTCGCCTTTTACGACCTGTCTGGTAGGAAGGCCTACCCTTTAATGGAAACATAAATTTATATACCCTATTTCACCCGTTTTAGGGGTTGAATTTTGAAAATATCTTTTCATAGCGGATAAACAAGGTCATAAGATAAATTCATTTGTGAAATTTTAAGTTTCTAGCCCTAAGGGTTTGGTCTGTGCGTTGATACATCAGTCAATCACATTTGTCATCACTACATAGTATAAAAAAAGTCACTTTCTCCGTCCCTATATATGCTTAAATCTTTAAAACTACACAACGGATTTTGATGCGGTTTTCTTAAATAGATAGAGTGATTCAAGAGGAAGGTTTTTATGTATATAAAATGTATAGTATACCCGTGGGAAGCTGGGACGGGTCGCTAGTTTATATAAACTTTGATTTAGAAAAAAAACAACCATATATCCGAAAAGATGGCAGTACATATACATCCTATTTAGCCGACGACATTGGGTCCTATAATGTGACATAAGTAAGTATGTGGCCATATCGGCCACAAATTCCGGGTTTCCTAACGATGTTTTCCTTCATCGTACGAACACTCGGAAAATGTACTTAAGTTAGAAAATCTCATTGGTACATGGTGGGGTTCGAACCTGAACTACCGAGATGCGAGTCCGAATCGCATACCATACTCTACTGATGCTCTGCTTTGATTTAAATTTGAAATTTAAATTGAAATGTGAATATTCAGACTATTTTACATAGACATATATAAAAATAACGAGCCTCCTTGATCTAGTGGTAAGTGCTTCGGAATTCCATTCTGGCAAGTGCCAGAGTAACAAATTCGTAATAGCTTATATAAACTAAATAAGTATTTAGACAAAAACTTTAATTTTTTCTTAAAAAATAAACAAACACGAGCAAGTTTAATAAAATAACCTGCCAAGTGCGAGTTGGACTCGCGCGTAAACGGTATCATGCAATATCTGTAAAAATGACAAAAAGTTACGTCCATTCCATGAGAGCCCCTTCAAATATTATTTTAGTATTTATTGTTATAGCTGTAATAGAAATACATCATCTGCGAAACTTACAACTTTCTAGCAATCACGATTCACGAAACAAATCCTTGTGTCAGACAGACAGACAAATAGAGACCGGAGTCTTAATAACAGGGTACGGAACCCTAAATAGTTACAAGCATAAGTATAGATAAAAGTTTTACGATATAAATATCTGTGTTAATGGAGAAAATGTTCATTAACTAATCAGAATTATGGGGTTGACAAGTTAATAAAAGTTAGTTTAATAAACTACTTTCAAACTTTGATAACATCATCCGTCACTGTGGTGAAACTCGCGCGGGCTATTGCAATATCTTGTTGGTATTGCCATAATGAGTTTAACCAGGGAAGCAATATGATCCTCGTTGGTCGAGGGGCTAGCTTACACGCCTAACTTTATCGACTTACCGCGAGGCTCGGGTTGGATTCCCAACGGGGACAGGCATTTGTGTGATGAACATAGATGTCTGAATTTTCGGGTCTGAGTTTTCATAAAATTCATACTTGTATCTATTTAAGTATTTCTATATATTAGTGTCGTTGTCTAACACCTATGATACAAGTTTATAATATACTCACTTAGGTGTTAGATTAATTTGTGCAATTTTTCCAGTAATATTTATCTATTTTTATTTTTGATATGTATATAAATATCAAATGGTTTTCGTTAGCATCGCTGAAACTCGAGAATGACTGGACCGATTTGGCTTATTATGGTATTGAATTACCGGTACAAATCCAAGGAAGGCTTAAAAGTTGAATAAATATAAAAATAATCAATTACGTTTACC
Source organism: Lasaia peninsularis (assembly GCA_018236625.1). Taxonomy (NCBI): domain Eukaryota; kingdom Metazoa; phylum Arthropoda; class Insecta; order Lepidoptera; family Riodinidae; genus Lasaia; species Lasaia peninsularis. The sequence goes on along the minus strand of DVZL01008556.1, from coordinate 686 downwards.
CTTAGAAATCATTCCTACATTATTGTTCGTGCAGTCGTTCAGATATCAATCAAATTTAAAATTGTTCTGAAAAAAATTTTTTTCATTCTAAGTGCTCAGTGACAGTTTGGCTATCACGCTTTCTCGCCTAAACCATTAGACCGATTTTCGTAAAATTTGATACAAAATTAAAGTTGATCTTGAGGAAGAACATAGGCTTTTTATCGTACTACAGTAAAAATAGGGTCAGTTTTTACACGATAAGTATTATAAGTAGGAAAAAGTTATTAAAACAAGTGAAACCACGGGCGGAACGCTAGTTCATAATAAATAACACTCTGGAGAAATTACACAAATTAATCTAACCTTAGTAAGAAAATTATATGATTGTATATAAACACCGACATCTATGTTCATCATACAAAAACATAGGTTTTATTTAAAATAGATTTTATGATAATTTAGGTCTATGAAAAAGTATAACACTTTTGACATTATGTAAAATAAAATAAATGACTAAAGTAAGAAATTAAAATCCTTTTCTTTTATGTATTCCCTAATAAATATTATCGAAGTTAGGCAAAGGTAGTCCAGGAATCGAACCCAAGCCTGTTGTCGTTAGGCGTACGTTAACCCCTCTACCAACAAGGCAGTCAAAAATATTATTTATTTAAAATTTAAATGTTTTGATAAACACATCGTATATA
>DVZL01008555.1:0-10188 GCA_018236625.1 Lasaia peninsularis | reverse complement strand
CCGTTTGCAATTATCCCTTCAATTTATTTAATGTTACAGCGTCAATCTTCACTACCTACTTTGAATGCATTCACTATCCTATGTTTTAGGTCTGCAGCACTCATTATATTCACATGAAAAAAAACTATGGACTCGATTCGGCCCCAAAGAAAGAAATCTAATGTTGTCATATCAGCTGATGTAGGGGGTCATTGAACTGGTCCACCTCCACCGATACAGCGTTCCCCATATTCCTACCGCCATAATGACAATGTTGTGTTCCAGACCGTAGTGTAGGGTAGCCGGTAGACTTGCACATCAGGCCTAAGATCTCGGCCACAGGACGGTGACGCACCTATAACATCTATGGTGTCTATAGGCCACGGGTGTCTCTCGCTCTCTCTCAGCTACTCTACAAAAGACCTAGTGCTTCTATATGTATGTATAAGAACACAGTATAGTGTTTATATTTTCCAAAAGCCATTGAAATTATGATAAAGCACTATCTTACTGTCAGTAGTTGAATTTAGAGAGTTGCAATATCAGACTATTCGCAGATCAATATAACCTGGCTGTCTTTAAGGCCAGAGTGAATAGGCTGTATCTAGGTGCGCATATCTTCCATTTCCGGCCACATTGTCGCATTAGGTGCAACTTAAAATTTATATTTAATTTATAGAAGTTATATTTATGGGCATTCAATGCATCATTATTTGTTTGATTGGATGTGGTTGGTGGAAAAAAGTTAATTGATTTAAGTAGATTTATTGCTCCTGTGGTTTATTAGAGTTGGTGACCAAATTAGCTGAAACAGGTCTTTGATTCAGTTCCCAGGTAGGGCTGCTGTGTTCTTATAATTTTTTTCCAGTTTATCTGAAAATCACAATCAATAAGTATGGTGATGGACTTCCCACCTGTCAGATAATGGAATGTCAGCATAGGACACATTGCCGTTCCATATGCCATGCCTACATGGGTAGGCAATATAAGCATACCCAGATAAGCATAGCAATATTTTTTTTAAGTATAGTTATAACTTAAGAAATTCTACTAACAAATCATTTTAGAAATTTAAAAAGAAGAAAATAACCCTTACATCGATATGTGATCCTGACACTTCGGATGAAGAGGTACCTGAAAGAGTTAAAGCAAAGCGTAAAAATTCATCTAAGCATATTAAATCAACATCCTCTTATTCAGAACCTTCTCCAGTCAAGGCAAGTACATTTTTTAAAATCAATTATATACTAAAGTTGTAAAGTATGTTATTTCTCATACCTTAAATTAAATCAAAATAATAAACTTTATAATTATATTTTTTTTGCCGGTGCTTATGATAAAAAATTTGAGATTTGGCAAGTTTGGAACTAATCATTCCCACAGATATGAAGTTTAAAGCTACCAACTAACCTAGTACTCCTTTGTACTTTTTAGAAATGTAAGTCCAAAAAATCTTTTTAAATTATGCCTTTACCATAAAACTTATTATATTTACTTCAAATATTCTACCACTACAGCTTTAAAATTGACATAAAAAACTACATTTTTTTACTTTAAAACATACACATGCTAGTTATAATATTATCTAATAATCATTGAAAGTGTAAAAGCAGAAGCTTACCATAAATATTTAAATTTAATTTGAAATATTATTGTATACTTGTATGAAAATGTGATACTAATTTGACTATTATTTATTCCTACAGATGTCAGCCAAAGATGCATTAGAGAATATGAAAAAAATTAAAAGTGAATCTAATCGGATGCTAAGGGAAAAGGATGTTTCACTACCATATCATCGACCTAAAGCACTTACACTGCAAGATATTATGAAACGTAGGAAACCTGTAACTCAAGATGGTAAAACACTTCCAATCAAAATGAATAGTGAACAACTTAAACAATATGTGTAAGACTTAATATTTTTATTATTTGACTTTAGGCATAGTTTTCAATAGTAGTTTTTACGTTTGGTAATGTTTTAGATATAGAGATATCTATCTTTTCTTGAAATGCGTGAACAAAACAGCTTTGATTTGATTTTATATTTTAAAACAGATTTTACATTTTGTTCCAGAAAGCATTTGGAAGAAAGACAAAAAGAAATTATTGAGTTATGTAAAAGTGATACTGATGAGGAACCAGAAATTGAATTGAATGAACAAAAAGATAATAATTCTGAAGTGGACGAAGAGAAAACTTTAAAAATTAAATTAAATAATAGTTCAAATTGTAATGGAAATAATGATAAGGATAAAGTTTTAAATATTGACCATGATTCAAATAAGAATTTAAATTCTATTGACAACCAATGTAACAAACTTACGAGCTTCAATAAATATTCAAATAATAATAAAGATTTAAATACTAAAGATCAAGAGAATCCTGAGGAAGTTCTATGCCCTCACGATGAGAATACTTTAATTCAGACAGCTGAGGTTTCAAAAAAATTGTCAGATAAAGATACAATTTTAGAGTTTGATTTGGAAAGAACTAATTTCTTATTTGATGATATTACTCCAACTAATGATAATAGCGACTATAGGGATATAAATAGAAAGTTAAAAACTAACATTAAAGATACAGATCAAAATTTAACTTCCAGTGAAAAGAATGATTCAATTCCAACTACGGCTGGAATTTCTGTTATAAATAATATTGAAAAAAACAAAGAATCTATAATTTTGCATGTAGGTTCTGAAAGAAATGAAAATTTATTTGATGACATAGTAATAAATCAAAATAGTGATGTTATTAGGCATGCAAATAAAGATTTAAACACTGATCATGCTTATATAGATAAACTAAGTAGCTCTATTGAAACAAATACTATAATCCAGCCTGTGCCTGGTTGTTCAAAAGGTATATATAATGATGTTATAGAGAATGATACAGAAAGTATGGTTTTACATTTTGATTCTGAGAGAAGTGACACATTATTTGATAATCAAGTAAACACTGAAAATACTAATAAGACTCAAAAAGAAATCACACCTGACAATTTACATAAGGTAAATGAAATAGACGACTTTTCAGACGAAGACTTTAGTTTAGAAAACATAGACAAAATTATTGAAGAAGCTGAAATAATCAATGGTTATTATTTTTTTACTTTATTTTTGTTTGTTTTACACAAAATATTTCTTTCATAAGTATTTTTATTTTTAGAAAATGACAAAAAAACTTGTATCATTAATAAAGGAGAACCAAAAATAAAGGAGCCTAAGCTTATTGGTTCCCCAGGTATGTTCATAGATCTAGATGGCGGAGAGAATGTATTAGGACCAAAAAGTGGTGTAGAATTATTAAAAGAAAGATTTGAATATTTTGCAAAAATTAAGACTTTAGAAGAACAAGAAAAAAATAAAGACAAAAAGTAAGCAATCAATATTTGTTTTGAATTATGGAAATCATGTATTTTTTTATTTTGTTTTGCGTTATTAAATATCCAAATAAAAAACCAGACACGGTAATTTTGCATTGTTATTTCTAATGTGCCTTGTTTCATACAAGACACATTAGAAATAACATTGCAAAATCTTTTCTCACTAATTGACCATAACATTAATTCACATTTCTTTTGAAAAATTTGTAGTGTAATATTTTTTTGGTTATGATTTAGGACGTAGATAACTATTTTTTGGAAATTAACATCACAAGACCGTAAATAAATTAAATTATTTATGTAGTGTATTATTTTATGTGTGTGCAATATTATTATAATACATGGCTCAAAAATATTTTTTTAGATATAAACCAGGGACTCAACATCTAAAACTAAGGCAAGAATTAGAAGAACAAATAGCTATTCAAAGGTCACTTGAGTGGGAAAAACGTCTAGAAGAAGAGAAGAAACAGAAATCTGAAATGTATCCTGAAATGGAGGACGATATTGAAAAAATTGAAGCTAAACTAGAAGAAAAAGAAGAAAATAAAGATGAAAGTGACAGTGAAAGTAGTGAAGAAGAAGAATTAGAAGAAAATGATATTGAATTAAAAGACAAACCAAATATACGCAATCCAATGATTGATGATGAAGCTGAAGAATCTGAGGAAGAAAGCATCGAAAATGCTATTGATATTAACAGTAATGCTGGGGATGAAGGGGTTAACAATGGTGAAGAAGGATCTGTTACCGATGATGAAGATGAAAACGTATCGAATAATGAAGATTCCAGTGAAGAGAGTTCCGAGTCTGAAAATGAACTAGAATCAAAACAAAGAAAGGGAAGGATATTAAAAGCATTTGAAGATTCAGACGAAGAGGCTTCTGTTGAACAAGTTCCACAGGTTGAATCTGAGAAACTAAAAATCCAATCTGTTGATAAAAATAGTGAAAATTTAACAATTCAAGGTAATTATTTCTTATATCTTAGTAACTTGAAAGAGCAAACAAGCAGATAGTTTTCGATGATAAGAAATTAATATTAGTTTAGCTTCTCTATTTAAAAATGAGATATTAAGCCATATTAATAACTTTACTTTCAATGTATACAATTTATTGATTGGATTAAGTATTTTTTGGTTGAAAATGAAAAGTCATAATAATATTATAAATGCGTAAGTTTGTGACCGTGTGAGTGTTTATAACTTTTTCACGCAAAAACTACTTAAACGGATTTGCACGAAATTTAACAGTAATATAGCTTATACATCAGAATAAGACATAGGTTACTTTTTAACCGACTACAATTCACGCTGGCGAAGATGGAGACGAAAAGTTAGTGTATGTATAAGTTTCATTTATATACTAATTTTAAGGTTATTGCGTTAATATTTTTGTAACTTTGTAATTTAAACATGTAAGCAAATGACAGGTAATAGGTAATTCTTTATATATTTAAGGTACAGATGAAGAAATTCAACTTGCGCAATCAAACATTGAAACCAAAGAAATGAAAAGTCAAGTACAACCGAGCATTGAAAATATCACTTCAAATAAAAATGCGAAAGCAAATCCATCTGATAGTGAACCTGACTTGGGCTCCCAAACATTTTCTATTTTAAATTCGACAAATCTCCAACAAAAAATAAATTTGGACACTAGTTTTACTGAGGTGCTGGATAATCCATCTCTTGAAAATGTAAGTATTGAAGATTCACTGATCAATAATATTATTAATTATTTTTATAAACAATTGATTATATTTAATAAACAATTATATTTAATATTTAATAAATAATTTAATAAACTTATTCGTCCAAAAAATAGTATTAGTCTGGACACTTTCTTGCCCCACTCCTATTGTGAGTTAATTTATATCTCTATAATTGATTAATTTAATAATTTATAATTACAGTCCAGTATTGAGAAGACCACTAAATTACCTTGCGAAAACTTTTCCATGGACCCCCTTGAACGTGGCTCTATACCAGTAGAAATATCACAGTCTCTAGAAATAGGTGAAGATATTGCAGCCTTGTGTACTGGACAGTTTTATGACAATCCTCTCTTTACACAAACTGATAATATTGCCACAGAAAAAATCAAAAACGCTGATTTAGTATTGAATATAGAACAATCAAATCAAAATAAAAATACTGGTAATATGACCACTCAAGAAATCGAAAGCGTTAGTCTAGTACAGGCTACAAAAAAAACAAGTCAAAATGAAATCAATATAGTGTCAAATGAAGAAAAAAGAATTCAAAACGAAAATAATAAAAAAGAAGGTGCCCTGTTAATGTCTATACTAGAAGAATTAGATGAACCAGATTTTATTGAGAAACCAAACAAATATTTTCTTGGAAAAGACGTTAAAAACAAAGAAAATGGGGATTCATTGAAAAGAAAGTTTGTAATTGAGTCAGACGATGAATCAGATAAAGAAAATGAAGAAAGACGAAAAAAAACAAAGAAGCGTAAAGCAGAAAAACGGGCACTGCAAATATCAGGTAAAATAATCATAGTAGTATCGTCTTTGTCCTAGTCTTACCCTATTTGTATATTAGATGATATTGTCGGCTCGGATCCCCCTAGATCTAATGGGAGCGAACTGGAATTTTAATTACCTTCTCTAGTATCGGTACATTCTAGAACATTCAAAAAGTTCGATCGTTTTTGCGTGCCGAAATTACTTAGATTTCTTGAATTCTTTAATCGTTCTTTAAAGATTTAATCTGTTTTATTGATCTGTATGTCTTCATGTAGAGAATTCCGTGATATACATAACTCAAAAATCTCGATTTTAGAGATTTCGAGTTAGTTCCCTTTAGATCTAAAGGTGCAATATGGTATGCAACATAATCTAGAGGATTTAACAAGGGCTATAGTTTCTACAAAGAACAACTGCCCTTTGACCTCTAAGTTAACTTAAAATCAGCTCCAATCCTAGAATAGGTAGGAGTTTCCTTCACTGTCATAATTTTAAAATAGTTATAGTAGTATATAGGTATTAAAAAATAAAATGAGGTAGGTACCTCCTATATTTTTTTCCTAAAAGGATTCAGTTACTATAAAATCTTTATAAAAATCTGATTTTAAAAAAGTGACCAAGGTCAACTGGGTATTGTTGAATCTACGAGGGTTCTAGTTTTCTCGTTGGTCGAGGGGAAGCATACGCGCCCAACTCCATCAACCAACCTCGGGACTCGGGTTCGATTTCCGTCGGGGGCAAACATTTGTGTGATGAAGATGTCTGTATTTCTAGATCTAAACTTAAGTACTAGTTGTGTCTGCGACATCGTTCGCGTTTGAATTTAGTTAAAGGCTACTTTTGCCTAAGCTAAACCTTATTACATCAGCTGTCGACCAGGGAAAGTTCCGTTAAAATCCGTCCAGCCGTTTCAGTGATCATTACTGAAGAAACGGACAGATTTACTAAATTCTAAAAGAATTGACTAACACTAGCATATTATTTTCTTACTTTGGGTGTAGATCGATTTGTGTAATTTTTCAAAAGATATTTAAATTAAGTAAATATCTTATTTATATTTATAATTCTACCTCAGTTATAAGTACTTCAGTTAAAATTAAGCAAATGTTATAGATGATGAAGATGAATCTTCCGAAGAGATAGAAGAAGAAATAGAGTCTGAAATAGAAAATGATGCGGAGCAAATTGTTGAATATGACTCTGAAGAAAATGAAGTAAGTAATAAAGAATTTGTACAGGTGCATAGTACATTTCATTCTAAGATGTATAAATAAATATAACATAAATATTCCGAAAGGTTAGGCAGAGATACATTGTCAGCTAATCGTAGGTTATGTGTAGCTGACCACGTTAGGTCACATGTCATGTCAGATCGCAAGTCGCCATATCGGGCAAAAATCCGACCTCAGCCAACATTAGGTTTTTTCAAATAAACTGACAAAAATTTACCCAACTTGGGACCGTGTTGGTCCAGGTCCTCCGTGTAGAATAGACCAACTGCCTTCCTACCAGGCAGTATGTAAGAGGCGAGCATAGGTTAACCAACCAACCAACCAACATGACCACTGGTGGTAGAGTGCTGTGCAGCAATTCGCCCGGGTAGGGATCCACCATCTTGCCTATTCCCGCCGCCATAATGACATTGTCGTGTTCCGGTCCGGAGGGTCCGACCTCAGGGCAGCGGCGCACGACCTGTGCGCTTGTTCGCTGTCTTATACCATAAAAAAGACCTTGTGCGTCAAAGTCGGACACCGATTTCACTCGATCACAGAAGCTATTATTCTAAGATAAATTATTAATAGCCTCTTTACTATTGTAAAATACTATTTTAGAGAGGAAATATATTTTAATTGTTTTTTTATAAAAAAATCTTAATAATTTTACTCTTAAAAATTTGAAGAGATATAATAAATAAAGTTTATTATATATCTTCTCTCAAGATTGGTTTTGAACATTACTTAAGTGAGATGCTGGCGTCTAGAGGAATTTTAAATTTTTGAGAAATGTGTGCATCAAACATTATAGGCGTAAGGGTGCGACAACCCCATCGCTCTCTACACTTGCAGGTGGACGATGAGACTAGAAAATAAAATCCTGCAGGCAATTTAAAAAATATTTTACTTTAATTACTTCGGGTCTCTCTGTTAGCCCAAAGGTTAGGTGGTAAAGATCGCAGAACGCATCGAGTTTCTTAATATAATGCATTGTATAAATAAATGTAATAAATTGATTGTCTCAGATCGTACAACCAAAGATAACTAAGCCAAAAAAATTGAAAGAGTTTTTCGAAAACGAAGCGGAGTTGACCTCCGAGGACGAGTGGGTCTCCGGCGACGAGGACGAGGCCGGCCTCGACCGCATGGAGCGGGAGGACGGAGACAACGATGTCTTCCACCAGGACCAGCTGCAGAAGGAGCTGGGACAGATACACATGTAAGTCTTTGGCATTGTGTAGGAGAGGAGGGAAACGGGCAAGTGGGTCACCTGATTGGGGGCGTGCACTCTATAGAGCCACATAAGCATTTTTTACGCTTTGAGACAGGATGTGCTTTGAATTTTGATATATCTGATTAAACTCCGACATTTCACTATCATGATCATATAATTTATGAAACTAAATAAAAAAAGCTAAAAGTCCAGTAGATTTTTCGTGAAAAAATAACAGACATCCATTAATCCATACTCAAAAACTTTCGCATTTATAATAGTAATAAAATAGAAAGTTTCCATGAATATGCAACTCGGGTACTTGGTGAGCTGGTGCTGTAGAATTACTTTCAAGTACATGTGGAGTTAGTGTTCTAGACTGACACCACCATACCGATTTTTGTAGGCGAGAAGTGTTGGATCAAGACAAGCGCGAAGTACGACTGTTGCAAGAGTTGTTGTTTGAAGATGGCGATTTAGGTGATGGTCATCGGCAGAGGAAGTTCCGTTGGAAGACTAACGAAGGTAATTTGAGATATATAAAAAATAATAACACTTGGCACACAATATTCTCTGTCCTATGTATGTATCAAAAATCTTTTTGGAAAAATATGAACAAGCCTGGTTGTATATTTATTTCGGTATTGGTTAATCATCAAAATATCAAATAATTAGTTGGGATTTTTAGATTTATCCGTCATTTACCTAACCTTCCGAGACATATAATAACAATAACAATGACCAGTAATGCTGCCATGGTGGTAAGAAGATAATAAATAAATAAATAAATATTACTGGACAAATTACACAAATTAATCTAACCCCAAAGTAAGCAAATGATATGCTTGTGTTATGGGTGTCAGACAACGATACTAATACATAGAAATACTTAAATAGATACAAAGATAAATTTAATAAACACCCAGACCCGGAAATACAAACATCTATGTACATCACACAAATGCATGTCCCCGTCGGGAATCGAACCCGAGCCTCGCGGTACGCTAGCCTCTCGGCCAACAAGGCGCGCTTTCTGACAGGTTAACTATTGGTTCTTATAGCGGCAACAGAAATACATGATCTGTAAAAGTGTCAACTGTCTAGCTGTGACGGTTCATGAGATAGTGACAGACGGGCAGATATATAGCGGAGTCTTGCTTAATAGGTTACGAAACCCTAAAAAACGCAAAAAATAAGTTACAACGTGTAAAACTTGAGGAAACTGTCAAGAATACGTTTATGTCTTGGGTAAAATAAAATCTTTGGATATTCCGAGCTTTGTTCTGTGTTTTTTTATAATTATACTTACTTATAACTGTGCAAATTACTTACTGATGGACATATAAATAATCAGTAACCAGGCAACCACTGTTATTTTTCAATAATTAGGTTAGGTTGACAGGAAGAAATTTATAAATATTATTTAATTTAATTAAATAATGTTATTTAATTTTGTGTTTTTCTGTTTATATTTTTTATGTATGTCGTTTAAAATTTAAATTACCTTATAAACTTGACGGTGTCCACTAAGGGCCGGGATTATGATCAATTATGCATACTTTCAGAGCTCTGGTGGTTCTTCGATCAACCTTAATGATATCTAACCAATGTTTCCTCAGCTCTATAACAAATTGAAAAACTACACTCAAAGTTACATACGTAACACATCAAAAGCTATTGCCCCATAATGGAGAAAGCGAGATGATAGAATCTTCATCCTTCACCTCATACATGTCAATATAATATATAAGGAGTACGAATGACAAAAGTATAGAAAAGTAAGTTTCCCGGTCCGGGTCCCGTTGTAGAATAGGCTAACTGCCTTCCATCCAGGCAGCTCGTAAGAGGCGAGCACTGGTTCTATTGTCACCAACACCGTGACATTGACTAGGTGGTAGAGTCTTGC
>DVZL01008554.1:0-10189 GCA_018236625.1 Lasaia peninsularis | reverse complement strand
GATAAATGGTCTATTCAACGCAAAAAGAATTTTTCAATTCGAACCAATAGTTCCTGAGATTAGCGCGTTCAAACAAACAAACAAACTCTTCAGCTTTCTAATATCAGTATAGATTTATTTGTGTTTATTTGTGTATGTTTATATTTATTATTTATTTATGTGTTTTAAATAAAATAAAATATATTTTAATCTGATTTTAAAAAAAGTGTATTTTGTGAAACGCTACAATTCAAACTATGCAAAAAAAGCTTCATTCATTTGTATAGAGACTAGCAAGAATTGGACATTTCGGACGAATACGTATGAAAGGTTTTACGAAATTAAGACCAACTTTGTCTGTTGACATCTGGCTTGTGCTTGCCTACTCTGCGAAAATCAAAACGAATTTGAATTTTTACCCAAAGTTTTTGGGGTAAGATTTTCTAAGCTGTGTGGTTTAAATCTTGGTCAGAATGATGACATTTGTAGTAATAATATAACATCAAACTAAAAATTCATCAAAGTCCGCGGATGAGGTCTAGGGCGATTGATAGACGTCAATGCTTTTCATGTTGAAAGTGGAAAGTGACGACGACGAATATAGGAAACTTGTTTGATAAAATAAAGTATACTTACAAGAGTTGGTTCATCTCCAAAGAAGAACGGCTTGTCGGCTAGCAAATCTGAGAGCACGCGGAGATCGTTCTTCCCGAACTCGATGATTTCTTCTTGACTATGGACGCCAATGCCGTGAGCCTTGGCTTTCTTCATCCCCTGTAATAAATGTTACGTCATTAAACTCTGTAACTAAATCAAATTATTTAACCAATTTTAATTATTTAACGTTATATCCTCTTAGTTGTGACAAAGTTCTGATCATTAATATTTATTCGAATTCTAACCTTAACTACCAGAAGTAGCCCACGGCTCCGTCCACGCGACTGCCTAAATAGGCGTTTTTTTTTTAAATAAAATGATAAATGTATATTATGTTCGTATCATGGTAAAACATCCGCTGCCAATTGACAGCATTTATGGTGCTGATACTTTATTGTGGCCGGGATCCTAGATTACGTGGTTACCCTACTCACGCTATGACAGACAGAAATAAGTTAGATGGTGGTAAAAAGTGTTCAAGCTGCTGCACAATACGCCACCATCGAGTAGATGAAACTTTTTTTTAATTCCAATAGATTAAAAACCGTCCAGTAACTACTTAATCTCTTTAAAATATATATATTAATATCGTGATAACTTGACTAATCGGAATAAAGATTTTGGATTTTTTTTCAATTCTTACCAAAGTTTAGAAGATTTTAGAGAAATACCGCTGGGAGCAGCCAGTAAATAATAAGAGCATAACTTTGTCAGTTTTATTTAGTTAACAAAGGGATCTCCTGAGCAGTACCGTACTAAAAGAAAAGTGAAAAAGTGAAAAAGTATTTTTGGAAGTAAATTATTCGATTTGAATTAGACTTCTATATCTATAGAAGGAAAAGTGGAAAAGTCTTTTTGGAAGTAAATTATTCGATTTGAATCAGACTTCTATATCTATAGAAGGAAAAGTGGAAAAGTTTTTTTGGAAGTAAATTATTCGATTTGAATCAGACTTCTATATCTATAGAAGGAAAAGTGGAAAAGTCTTTTTGCAAGTAAATTATTCGATTCGAATTAGACTTCTATATCGTTTCAAGATTGAAGCTTGTTTAAATTGACCAATGGACCATAATTACCTTGGGATTTATAGACTCGAACATATTATAAAGACAGATAAACCCTCTTCAAATGTGAACACCTCGGAGAGTGGTGATCACTGTATCACAGTTCAATAACAACTAAATTAAGCACAACAGGTAATAGCTAACATCCCCCGACATGGCGGCCCACGCCATCAAAAAAGGGGTCGTCTCGTACAGCGGCGCCATACACTAATTTGAAATGAGCCTATTATGTTGAGACGCCTCCTGTCTCATTGAATCAGTAGCCATTGATGGTAAAATTATATTATTAAAGTGTTCGACATGGCGACAGTGGCGTCTTCTTATACAGGTTCAAGGTGGTTAAATATGTACCGTAATATATATAATAGTTATATTAGCGATCGCTTCTATTGCCGTACACGAGGCAGAGTTTCGAGGTACGGTTACCTACTTGGAATGTTTGAGATATTACAGGCCTTTCTTTATTTAACTAGCTTACTTTAAACTTGATAATTTAATGTAATTAGCGTAAACATAACATATACATGATGTATACACACTATCGCACAAGGTGGGTAACTACACAAAAGATTCATTCGGAAACCAACAAATATTTTTTTAACTAGAGAGCTTCTTAGTCGAAGATGTTATTGTTTACGTAGAGAGCGCTTACAAATTGACGGGAAAGAGAAACAATGGAAATGAAATGCCATCTTAAACACAACAGACAACGCGAACATCCGAGAAATTCTATTTCAAATTACAAATAAACAGACAACAGATACTAACGTCTTCAGTAAAAAAAAGCATATTCTACTTAACCCCTACCTACATCCTTTGTCCGCCTTCCATCAAGTGAGATATAGTTCATCACACTAATATTTCAACAAAGAATTTTAGCACTAAATTACAAATCAAAAAATTAAAATCCACTCATTTCTTACATGTTAATAATTTCATTGAATTAATAAATAACACAAATAAACAATAGCAATTATACGTACCCTATATTGAAAATGATACAACGACACTATAAAGACAAAAAAGAACTTCAAAATATATTACGAACTTATTGAAAATAAAAAAAACCTGTTTACCTTTCGTCCCACAGCAAACTTGTAACAGAAGTTCAAAATCGGATTTGGCAAGCGGGTGTTGAGTGCATTTTGCAGATTCACGTGGTACCCCTTGATGACGCTGTCGGGGTACTTGGCGCGCCACCACAGCACCACCCAGGATAGGTGGTTCTCGATCATCGAAATTATCGCGTGAGTCATAACTTTCTGGTCCACGGTCAGTGCTGTAAAGATGAAGTTAGTCAAGTAAATGCAGCTGATTGCACATGCGCGCCGCTCGGAGACCCCGTGTATCTAGGTTGCAGGTCACCCGGGGCTCCGGTGAACCTGGACACAGCCTGGCCGGAGCTAAAATTAATATCCTTTGTCTTGTAAAACTTTTGTGGGGGGGTTTTATGTTATATATATATTTTATTTTATATAAACATGCGTACCGTGTATTTGCATACAGTGATTGATATATTTAAATTATAAAATGTGCCATACCATCTCATATTAATTTTAAATTTTTGGAACAAAGAGATTCGCAGACAAAGGCTTAAAAATATTTTGATTTTAAATGATTAAAAACATTTACACCGCGCTTAGACTAAATATTTTAAAAAAGAAATTGTAGTTTATTGACAGTAAATTTGAAACATGATGGTTCGGTAAGTGTGGCTCTCGACAAGGTTAAGTATTTGTGTAACGTGACAGTATTTATGAGACTGGAAGTTTATTAATTTTTTTACGGTATTTCTATGTCTAGAGTCGTGGACTCAATTTGAGATAAGGGGGTATAATTGTACAGATATACATTTTCATTATTTCTTAAAATAACACGGAATAATACTAAAAATTCAGATTCGACAATGTAATGTTACGATGTCATATACTAAACATTTATTAGCACAAAATATACGTATTACTTTAATAAGACATTTACCACCTATTATTTCCATTCTACTTTCGGCGGTAACTATAACAGATCTAAAAGAATACTAAAGCATATGTTACAGATATTGGTACTAATACTGATTTTATTTAATTATTAGATTGACTACACTAATCAAACAATACAGAGTGACCTAATCTTTTAAGCCTAATATCCCTGATATTAGGCTCGTCATTTTCATTTCAAGAGTGCACTTATGCAAGTGGCCTAACACATCTGGTCAGCTTGACAACATGACTTGGCTTTAGGTTAAATTCCCTGTATGCTTTTAAAATAATAATTGTTGTAAACAGGGCTGACAATGCAAGATAATGTTTTACATTTTTCATCATTTGGTCTGAGGAATGCAAGAATACGTTCAGTGTATAATATACTATTTCTCTTCTTGTTAGTCAAATATCATAGTTCATCACAAGCCAAATCATCTTTCTTATCTCATCTACAGGATATGTTAGCCTCGTAGGTATGAAGTCAAAACAACTTAGATAAGATGGCCACTGGACTTTACCTGCATCTAGATCCTTGTTGTATTTCTCCGACAGCACCTTGATGATGAACGCGCTGTCAGCAATCTCCTCGCCATTGAGTTCGACGAACGGGAGCTGGCCCTTTTTGGAACGGAACTTAGCCTTGTGCTCGACGTTCTAAAACAAATGGAAGTTTTTGTATTAATGATTAATCACCAAATACTTTTGTTGGACAACTGGATGAAACTAAACCGTATTACAACGATTCAAATCGTACAAGCCTAGGCCTGCTGCTTTGTCCACTAAACTCATTTCTGTCAATAAAAAACATCGCCAAATAGAGAATCTTTTTTAGAAATAGTAAAAACTGCACTTAATAAAAATGTTTGAAAGCCTGGGTCGAAAATCGCTAGTCAATATCTAACATTAAATTTTCAATGTGTTAACAAATGAGTAAAAGAAATATTAATCTATAGCTTATAGCAAGTATATAACACACAAGCGCTAGGCATTTGATGATAATGTTACAATATCACAAAATATATGCATTAGCTGGGCACAAAAAGTTCACATACAAAAGTAATTACATTACATAATAATATAACATTAGCTTAAACAAGGATTATGATTATAAGTATCATGCATTCGGTGATTACACCTCTTAAGAAACGTAGTATCAAGAACACACACGCAAACAGTCACTTAAATGTTGATGGATTTAGTTGCATATCGTGTGAAACTAATATACTGTCACGCCCATATGCCGGAGAGGTAGGCAGAGGAGGATTGACAGAAAAGTGTACATACTTATACACCGATGACAATTTAATATTCAATGTGTGTTTAAAAAATGAGGTGCCGTAAATTGTGAAAAATTTTTGCGCATAAATAACATTTAATTTGTACATAAGACATGAAAACAAACAAGCAAACACTTAAAATTAACCAATGTAATGCCATTGTATAACCTGGCAGACCGAAACACGACAAGGGTCAGTAATGTGTTACACTGGCCGGTAAAGGCTAAGTTGTAGATTCTGAACTTAAGCAAGTTTCAAGAAAACAGTGTACCATGATAGTGAAGACAATATTAAAATTCGCAATATTGCAAAAAAAAATCTAGGCATAATGTTAGTTTTATTTTTTCTAAATTATGTCGCTAAGCTGACCATGAAATTTAAAGGTAGAAAGACCTTCAGAGCGAACGTCTTTAATATGTATATAAGATGTGTATCGTAGATTTCTTAATACGCTACTATGATCTATAAAAATGTATTTCTTATATCAGATTATTTTTAATAATTAATATAATTATAAAGTCCTACTATAAAATAACAATTGAAACTCAATATAGTACTTGTTACTTAGAGTAAAAAATTACTTAGAACTTAACTTAAAGTAAATTGAAAATAGCCAGAAGTATGACTATTAGCAGTTTATTATATAAACTGCTAATAGTCATACCTGTTTCGGTGTAATAGAATTGAATACAAAAATTGTATAGTTATAATACCACTGTTAATATGTAAAAACAACAACCATGTAATTAAGTCAGCTGATATTCTGGCCCGCCCTTATATCATCTTCGACATATGAAGGACACATATCTCTTCCTATCCAATACACATCTGTGGTCTTCACTTACGAACAAAATTGAAGACTAAGTAAAGTTTACTCGTTTTACAATTATAAAAAATTATAAAGCCCAATGAAAAGAAGCCTTAGAAGTCCATGCTCCCTATCGCCACATTGCTATGTAATCGGTAACTAGATAATATTACCAGATTATTAGATCATATCAAAGTATATGGTAAAATTTGTACATTGAAAGGCTTATATGTGTTGGTGCATTTATTTTTAGATATGTAAAAGCCGTGTTACGGGTTGCTATGTACCTCGCGTATCACATATCCCCCATAAACCCTCCCCCCCCCTCCGGCGCCTCCATCTAGGATTTGTATTACGGGCTATTTATATCGTCCTAGCAACGGCGAGCCTTCCCGGATTGGGAGCATGCGCAGATCTCTTAACCCGGCCTGTTGCTAGTGCACCCACTCCAAAACAACTATGTACCGAGAATTTAGTTCGTGCGATGGAAATTATGGATTTTACATGCATCTGATGTATTTTGCAGATCGGCCGACCAATCACGGAAGGGCTTCAGCGCGTCTTTGTTCTTGTTTAGGGTTCCGTACCTAAGAGTTAAAAAAACGGAACTCTATTACTAAGGCTTCGCTGTCCGTCAGTCTGTCTGTCACCACGCTGTGTCTCGTGAATCGTGATAACTACACAGTTGATATATACGTGTATCTTACACGTGATATAAGAATCCGGTAAACCGTTCAGGGAGGGTCTTAACAGGGTAATTTGATATACATATTAAATAAAATTATATAATGTTAATTGTAACATTACAAAAATATATTGTATATAAATTAGGCGGACGCCATCAATACACTTACTTCCATCATACTATCTATATACATCAGACATATCATGTACTTACACCATCGTTAAGAAAATGTATAGACCGAAGCAAAACCTGGCTGGCACTGCCATCATAATCATCAAATTAGACAGAAATATAAGCATAATAATTTGAATATTAATTAAAAACTCAACCCTTTCGAATGCTGATGATGATAATGATTGGACTTAGCACGTATTACTTACGTACTGACCCCTCGGCACAGATACGCTCAAAATCTTTTTGTAGTTGTAGAGAACCATTAGGTTCGTGAGTCGTTGTAGTAGTAGCCAGTAGGACTAGTTATTCTAGGTTTTTGTTGTTATATAAATCTAAATTTGCATCTAATCCCCACAAAGCACGTGCGCGGTGCAAATCAACAGGTTGTAGGTGACGGCCATAATCGTTAAATCGCAGAAACGGTTAAATTTAGATACTAGTAGACGGTAGGTTCACACCGTTTTAAGGTAGAGTCGGGACGATAACCTTATCGATCAGCGGTGAGTTTTAAAAATAATACATCAAACACAAAGAGGAATAAAACTATTATTTTATATCAATGCAAATAAACAAAATATATAATAATAAGAAATTTACACTCAGTCCCCTAAGCCTTAGTGTCTAAGGCATTAAAATGTTAATGGCCAGTTTTCATGTATGTTCATTATATAATAAACTCTTGTGGCAGATTTCGGTCGAAACAACTGCTTCTTAAACTATGACTTAACCTGATATGAGATTATTATCCTTTTTTTCGTAATATTACATTGTCTTTCCAAAGCGATGCTATTGCGACTTTATTTATCTAAAACTTCAAGTGCATTTAGCGTATTGCTATATATTCTAAATTGATTTATCATTTACCAATACCTACTTCCGTACTAATATTATAAATGCGAAAAGTAACTGTCTGTCTGTTACACTTTCACGACTAAACCACTGAACTGATTTTGATGAAATTTAGTACACAGATAGAGTGGACCTCGAGGAAAGACAAAGGCTACTTTTGACCGACTATATTAAAAAGATGAAATGTTTTTACGCAAGTATTTTAAGTCGGAAAAATGACTGCCCTCTGAAAGTTGTCTGTGTTATTAAAATAATTCACGCGGGCGAAGCCGCGGTCGGTAAGCTAGTGTACAATATAATATAACGCTATTTTATGGTTTTAGGGAATTTTATTCGCACAGATTCACTATACCACTTTGTAAACATAACATATCGAGAGGAGAGGAGGAGGTTGTTATGAGTTAACTTAGCGAAAGATAAAATTAAATATTAAACCCTTTAAACGCTAACGGACAATATGATGTGCTGTCAAATTTTAGGTCAATTTGACAAGGTCGACATCATTACCATCTTAGGTATATCTACCATCAAGAGACCCCACGCACTTTTGCGTTCCAACGCTCAAAATATATTATTTTACTTGCCTAGAGTTAAAATTTTAACTGGATAGCGATTTAAAGCTATCATTTTTACAATCGAGACAGTCCTAACAAAATGGTAAAAGATGGTGACTTAGTATTCTCGGTTTACGGCTAAGCCGGGATGTCGGGGGAACCGCCACGCGACGGGGGCGTCGTACTTTACCTACACTTCGCTACAACACAAAACTCATTCATAAATATTGAAAACAATATCTCAATGCAATATTCGAATTTCGAAAGCAGGTAATATTGGGTCATTTTAAGTGTATCTATCTCATACATAATCATCTATACATATAATGAAATCAAAACAAAAGTTAATTAACATTTTAGTCGTCACAAATTAGCTAGGACAAATTAATTCCGACAGCTTTTCAGCGACACACTCCGATTAAACATTTGTCGAATATCGTGTTCGGACCATCTTACACTGAAAGTAGACAGCGCAGAAAATTATCTTCACTATACATTATTATTCGTTGTCTAAAGTGTAATAATGATATTGACAGCAAATAAATAATTTTCATTTCATTTCATTTTCATTTCACGTGCATATAGTTTTGTATTTAGTACCAGAAACGATGTAATGCGCTAATATCGTACTTTATTGCTGGGTAAGCCCCACCCCCTTCAGTGATGTGTCATGCTTAAAGATTATTCATTAGATAAAACATTATAAGTAATTGATTATGAAATTAAACTTAGGAGAAGGTTCGAGCAATAACTTGATAAAAATGTAGGATGTGCAACATTATACAAATAACAAATAAACTTTTACTACTATACACTTTTTCCTTTAAAATACACACTTGTACTATTCCACAATTTTTATTTTATTTTATAATTTACACTTTAGCTAACCGGTTTCACTATTCACAGCATCATCAGGGCTTGTAAAACTAACAGACTAACACTGAAGGATATGTAGAATTAATTAAATTTATTTGTTCCATACAATAATTATCGATATCCGTACAAGTTCAGTATCGATTACTTACTTCCCTATTTTGGCCATGGCTGACAAAATTATGTGATGACGAAGGACACTCGATAGAGCTAAATCTACAGACACCTTATCTTACAAATGAATACCTGCCTGACACAGGCATTTACGAGTACGCATTACGACGGTGATAACTAATAATTGAGGGTTGCTCAAACTGTTAGCTTTACAAACACCATTAACTTTTTAGGTCTTACACATATTGTACAACTATACAATTACAACAATATATTAATGACAAAGATGTTTAAAAATAGTTTGTTAACTTAATTAAATCCTTTGTGCACTAAACTATGTACTTACAAAGTTAATGCCATTGAACACGCTTTACGCTAACTGTGTCAAATTAAACGGTGTTTGTACTACTTTTAGATTTTAACCGACTTTAAAGACAGGAACTTCCTGAATTTGCAAAATGTTCTTATCTGTATGTGTATCACGATATTTTCGAAAATTATGAACCCATTTTAAAAAAAATTTGTTTGTGTTCGCCATAAGCTCAAACCACTTTTAAAGCAATCAGTTCAGTAATGTTTGAAATATGAACAAAAACAAAAATATTTGTTATATGTATAGACATCATAATAAACTTAAATTCGGCAGTTTCATGGCGTTTCAATTATCAATATCCAATTACATTAGGATTTGTATCGGCCATTCAATACCAACGTCGGAAAAAGCAAAAAGCTCTTCTTTTCAGACAAAGCACTCCAAAGAGATGTATCGATATATTAATAAATTTCGACGATTTCATATACTAGCTGCACCGGCGAACCCGTACTTAGGGCTATGAAAAATAGATGTTGGCCGAAACTCAGACTCACTCAATATGCTCACAAAATGTCATGAGAATCGGTCAAGCCGTTTCGGAGGAGAAAGGAACGAACATTGTGACATGAGAATTTTATATATGAAATGTTCATTACTGCATGTTTATTTTAATTTGGCTAGTTCTAGTGTTTGTAGGAAAAAAATAGTACCTAACATTTGTATGTTTATTATACAAACGTAACGTCACAGTATAATACGGACAAACGACCTACAAAGTAGAAATCTTTTTTAATACGCTTTTATTAGCTTGGGTTGTACGTACGTATGTATGTATGTATGTATGTATGTATGTATGTATGTAT